>BLAL01000229.1:345000-460000 GCA_015698045.1 Rhizophagus clarus | reverse complement strand
CGTGTTCGCGGTTCGACCTGTCAAGCCTAATTTACATACTTTATTTTTATGTTATCCTAGAAATAATTCTAGAATCGATTCATTACTGTAAATAAAGGGTATCCAAAAAATTTTTTCGTATGACTTAGGTACTAAGTCATACGAAAAATTGGATAGCAAGAAATAAACTCTAGATATTATTCCAGCTTATTCCTGTTATATAGTTATTTTATGATATATAAGAAACCATTCTAGAACCAATTCGTTTAGAAATTCATTAAGTCAAATAAGTCATACGAAAAAATTTACACCCATAAGTCATACGAAAAATAAGTCATACGAAAAATTACTGGGAGTAGAATTCTTGTATAGGTATACCTAAGTCATACAAAAAAAAATATCCTCTCATTAGCATACAATATATAGGTAGTAAGAGAGAATAAGTATGAGCTGGCAAAGCCCTTTAGGGCGACGCCAGTGAATACGCATTTGACAGGAGGAATAATATAGCAAGAATATGAGCCAGCCCTTTAGGGCGAATGGGCAAATGTGGATGCTATATCGTTCTGACCATATCTACCATATTTTAATGTATGCTATATATGAGGCAAATATGAATGCCAAGTCTAACCTCTAAGTCTCACCTCTGCAACGCGCTTTGACAAGTCTTACTTCTAGGTAAGGATGGTGCCGCAAATAAGCAATTGCGGAATAATTGCGATTTACGGTATTGCGGAACATTGCGGATTTTTAAACCTAAATATCCGCAATTCCGCAATCCGCAATTGTCTGCAATTCCGCAAATATTCCGCAATTCCGCAAAGTACCGCAATTCAATTGCGGAATAATTGCGGAATTGCGGCACATTTGCGGAATTGCGATACATTTGCGGAATTGCAATTTCGCTAAAGCAATCCAAAAAAACGTTGCGAAACGTTTTTTTTAATTAAAATATACTTTGAAAAAACGTTTCGCAACGTTTTTTCTTTAAATTAATTAAAAAAACGTTGCGAAATGTTTTTTTTAATTAAATATACTTTGAAAAAACGTTTCGCAACGTTTTTTCTTTAAATTAATTAAAAAATGTTGCGAAACGTTTTTTTTAATTAAATATACTTTGAAAAAACGTTTTGCAACGTTTTTTCTTTAAATTAATTAAAAAAACGTTGCGAAACGCTTTTTATTAATTAAAATACTTTGAAAAAACATTTCGCAACGTTTTTTCGTTAAATTAATTAAAAAAACGTTGCGTAAACGTTTTTTTTATTAAATCGGTTCGGTAAACTGCTAAAACCGATCAGGTGAATTGCGGAATTGCGGTTCACTAACCGCAATTCAACTCCAAAATCCGCAATATTGCGGATTTGATAAATCAATTGCGGCACCATCCTTACTTCTAGGGCAGGCATAATTAAATCTCACCATTAAGTCATACGAAAAATTGCTAGCTATTCTAAGCACACCGCGTCTTATATATCCCAAAGTCTGTTATAGTATTGGATCACATAATAGCCTTTAGTATGTAGTGGACACCGCCCAGAAGACGAGCTAGTAAGCTTGTTACATACACTACACGGCACGCGTATTTTGGCTTTCCAATGTTCATGACAGCCCTCGACCCGCATACAGGACCTACCACAAGCCTTCCCAGTATTGTGTAAATATGGACAGGAATATTCTCTGATCATTTTTGATATATAGGGAAATAATTAATTAAAGAGAAAAATATGTAAAGGTATTATATCAAAAACTTTTATACAATAAGTACACAAATTCAATTAGCCAAAATAAAGCCCACAACTCAGGAAATCGAACAGGCATTAATAAATGTAGTCAAGGCAGGGCTCTACTATAGAAAACCAAAAGATGGAAAATTCATGTTAAGTTACAAAGATCGGGTTAAGAAATTACGTCAGGCAGAAGATCCTGAAGAGTATGTAGTAAGATTAGCACAAAAATATCTTTCCTAATAAAGACAAATATAATCAAATAAAAAATGATTACAAGGAATATTACGGGCGAGATTCCAGAATTCTTAATGCAATCATGGATTTATACAAGTTATACTATGAATTAGCAAAAGATAATTTTATTAAGGAAGAACAAATTAATGAGGAAGCAGAAGACTATTTTAACTCATAAGCACCCATTGAGGTGGTAATTCTGTATCATAAGGAATAATCATCAATTCTTCTCGAACAAAAGATCTTTCAGGATGTTTGAGTATATAATCATCATTATCAATTTGCCCGAATGGGACTTCTTTCAACCAGTACAAGACTGGCTGATTTTTTTGCACCATAGATTGACAGATATGATAAATATGAGGTGACCAATTTAAATCACCAGCACGGCGTCTCCCACCCTCCAAATCACTAGGATATAGTAAATATCAAACAAGAACATCACCAGAAAGCTTCTCTTCATCAAAGCCTATAGGGCCATCCCGAGGATAAGAAGGCTTAGCCAAGACCTCTTCTTTCTCTATTGCATCAATAGGAGAAATACCAAGCTGAACTGTATTATAATTATTAATATATTCAACAACTATAGCCAAATTCTTTACCCAAACCCTGGATATCTTATTTAAGTGTAAAGTCAAAAGATCAGATGCATCCTGGGAAGGAAATAATTTCTCAATCAAAGTTCGATTATATCTCTTGACAATACCCATAGTATGTTTAGATTTAGCCTTCTGAATTTTCACGCCATGCTCTCTCATTAATTTCTCACAATCACCCCTGAACTCTGGACCCTTATCTGTTAAAAATGTTTCTGGCCAGACAAGAGGACACTCAGGATCATCATAGATTTTTTCAATAGCCCTAGCAATAGTTTTAGAAGTTAAGATGCCCTCTCTATCCTTAACACTATATGCACCAATGGGGACAGAAGCTTTATATCTCGAAGCTATATCCACCACATTAAGACAAAAAAGATAGGTGACTCGTCCTACTTTATCATAAGGCATGTAGAGAACATCAGCCTGGTGGACTTTATTTGGAGTAGTAATAGAACAAAAACTTGCTCGAGGAATATATCTGAGACGAGGTTTGTGTATCTGGTGTACAGCCTGTCTCTCAAGCCAATCCCTAACTTCGTCTAGAGAAAAATCATACCCAGCTTTTTGAGAGGCTTCATGCAATTTTTTTGTATTTCTTTGATACCCAGCAGGCTGATAGTAGATTTTTTGCAAAGTAGAAGATACATCAAGTTCGTCTCTTCTAGAGGTATTTATCTGTATTATAGGAATCAGCATGGATCTAGCATATATCGAAATCCTAGTTACTAATAAAGAGTTACGCAAAGAATTGGAGGATGAAATAGCCGAAAACAAACTTAAGGATAAAAAGCTAAAATCTCTTTCTAGGGAGCTAGAAACTGTTATAGGATATTATCTCACCAGGATTCAACAATATTAGCTCATGAAGACGAGATAGCATCTCTTAAGTCTGAGATAAAATCTCTTAAACAGCATCTTCACAAAGCATTGCAGGATTTAAGGCATAAAAGTGATGTCAGCACAACTCAAGATATCCATATTTTAAGGCTAGAAGATAAGGTTAATCAGCTTAAGAAGCGAATTAAGGAGATTACAGATAAAAAATTATCCCAAATTAATAGTTTACCAATGGCACTGCCAGATATCTTAAGGAATGTTGGTACGGCTCTAGATCGGATTGAAAGATATATTAATGGAGATACATCATTTGATCCAAGAAATACACTGAACGGAATACGGATCTCATTAACAACTGTTCGTGGTCATATGCAAAGGCATGCTCAAGATGCTATTAACTTACAAGGTTTACTCTATATAGCTAATGGGCAGATCAATAATCTTATGAATGACTTAGCAAATACTAGGAATGATGTATTTCAAAGAACTCAGTTGTTAAATTTAGCATATAATAATGAGGCAAATGAACATCATCGTTGGTATCAAATTGCTCAGGAAAGGCAAACTAATGGTTAAAGAATAGCCTTTAGAAAGCAAAATCGAATTAATATATTAGCACAAGAAAAGGCAGTTCTCCAAATATTGGTTCGAAGGCGCAAAGCTGAGGCTGACTTAGCAGAATTCAATTGGGCATGAGTATTTAATTGATATCAAAAATGGAAGGCTAGAAAATTAAATTCGTGACAAATTATCTTGAATTTACAAAACAATCCTCTAGCAAACATGGCGAATATGGCAGATGTAAACCAACTTTTAGGCCCACAATTGGCTTCCCTTCCATTTTATGATGGACAAGAAGAGCCAGATTCATAATATGCTAAACTTAGAACTATAAACGAATCAGCCTGACCTTTAGCAGTTGCAGGATTTAATGCGGGTGCCAGAGCTAATGTCATGAAAGGAAAAATGACTGAAAGATTTCATCCTGTTTCAGCTAATGATCCATACATAGCAGGAAATCCAGCTATTAATACAGAACCTCTCTGGCTACAGGGAAGATATAGGGAAATAATGGTTGGAACTAATCAGGATGCACTAAGAAGTCTTATGAATGAAAAATTTACTGCAATGGATATGGCAGATACTTATGAGAAAAGGGTTAAACCATATGTTCAAGGAATTCCTTATGCGGATGCTATAGAATATCTTTATGGACATATGCCTCAATATATGAAAATGAGACTTAGGCAAGCCAATCCGGCTAATTTGGATGCTTTCTTTACAGATTTGCGAAGAATTTGGTTGAAAAGTAGGGGGGCGAATTGCAGAATAGCAAATACCTTCTCCTAGCCAGGTTTTATTATCCCAACCACAAAAAGATTCATTAAATGAAGGGTTTAAAGCAATTACTTTTATGAAACAGCTTGCAGGAGATTTGCAATATACAGGGCTAACAACAGATGTTGATACTCTAGATCATTTTATTTATGGTGATCTTGAAAAAAGATTTGGACGTAAAGCAACTCATGTAAGAAGAAGCCCCTTCTCAGAATTACAGGTTAGAAATACAAATGCTACAAAGAAAGCTGTTAGAAAGGTAGTACAAAAAACACTAATTAAACGAATTGTTACCCAGTAAATTGTTCGGCATTGCTCAGTTTGTAGAAAGGCTGGTCATATAAAACTTAATTGTCCTAAAGCTGATAGTCCTGGAGTAAAGCGTACTAAGAAGGTTAATTATGTATACCAAGATGGGGTAGAAGTTCCTGAAAACTCTGAAGAAGAATACATAGAAGAATACATAGTGGAAGAGGAAGATGAAGCCGAAGAAGAGGAAATAGAAGAAGTCGAAGATGATGAGGAGGAATATGATGATAATGAATCTCGTAACTGCTATACTGTAAAAAAAAAGTGGAGCGAAGTGGAGTACTTATGAAAAAGAGCACCAAGTCAAAAGAAGGAGCAACCAAGAAGTCCCCTACTTCCAAGTCTCATGCTAACAAAGCACCTATCAGCAAAGCATCAAGCAATATAATTATGGATACGGATCAAATGTATCAAATAGCCTTAAAATCTATAATAGCATCAGTAGTCCCCCATTGCCCTAAAGAGATACTTATAGAAATTTCGAAATTTATTAATGCAATAGAACCCAAATTAAAAGACCATTGCTTGAATACTGTTATGCCAAATGACACAGTTAAAAGAAGAGAATTAGCATGGGAGAATGTTATAAGCAAAGTTCAAGATGTCTTGTTACTGCTAATGCAGGTCACAAATGCCAAACAGAAACTTCTTTTACAAGTCCCAGACAATAAAGAATCTATCCAGAGCGCTTCTAACCCAAATGAAGGCATAGTTATGGCAGATTCTACTAAAATAAAGGAAATTAATACTACATCCACTAGTCATGTTTTGCCAGAGAACCATGCTTTAGCGCCTTCGACCTGGCTAGAACATGCTATTAAAGCTTATGCCACGGCTCAAAAAAAAAATAGCCAAATATATTAGCCCAAGCCCTTAGAGATAAATTTTTTACAAATAAAGGATGCTGACGATGTTGTGACCATCTCCTGTAAGGTGGGGAGCGTGACTATACTCTATGCAATGATTGATAGTGGATCAGACTCGTCAATAGTCTCAGAAAATGTTGCAAAACATTTGGGTCTAAAAATAGATAAGAAAAAGATTCACAGACTTAATGGGGTCGCGAGTAAGTCCCATTCCCTTGGTACAGTTGATAGTGTTCCTGTAACTATTGAGGATGGAGAAAATAGAGACACCATTCCAGATGAATTTTCTGTTGTCCCTACAGAATATGATGATAATGGAAAAGAATTATCCCTATTTATTCTTGGGACACAGTAGCAATATCGTGCTGGATGGGAGCCTTTAATAAAAGGAGAATTTAAGGCCACATGTAACGGAAAGACTATCACCATCCCCCTATCAGTTCACAAGTCCCAGCGTAATGTTTTTACTGTGGGTAAGGAGCCAGAAGAATGGTTTCCTATAGAGTCAAAAAAAAACTAGCTGACCGTATATGTCAGTACTGTGAAAAGGAATTCAGATATCCTTATTTATTTTTACGTCATAAATTAACTAAATGTTGGACTAATGGTGAGTCTACATCAGGTCAAAGTCGAGTCAATGAAGAGTTTACGTTGGATAATGTTGAGTCTACAATGAGTCTACAGCAGGTCAATGTCAAGTCTACAATGAGTCTACAACCAGATAATGTCGAGTCTAGAATAAGTTCACAACCAGTCAATGTTGGGTCTAAGATTAAACTAGACTAATCATCTTAGACGGGTTTTTGGAAAGTATTATTCAGATATTTAGATTACTCTTTGCATCTTCCCATTTTCTAGTCCAATATTCAGCATCATGAAAAAAAATAAATGTATTTGGCTCAATTGTCCCATCCCTTCCAGCACTAGGATTGGAGAATATTACTTAATCATTGAGAACTATAATTTTTAGGTCTTTAGTAAAGATAATATCCTCCAAATCTTTAAATACAGAATCGGCAGTCTTCTTTATATCCCGTTTTTCATTCTTAAGCTGGGAAATAGTAGAGGATAACTTGCCAATCTTCTTATCTTTTACAGCATTAGCTTTATCCAAAGCAGAGATATGAGATTTATATTGCTTCTCTAGCTCAGCTAAGCATGAATTATGCTGAGATTCCAATTGATGTTTAAATGAATATGTCTTTTGTTTTATGTCTACCATGCAATTATTATATTCACTCTCCAGACGAGACTTAAGAGCATCATATTCATCTTTAAGATGTTTACGTTCCTCAGCAACCTGGGCCTCAATAGTTTTCTTAATATTATTCTTCCATTGCTGTACACAAAATTCACGTTCCTCTAACTGTTTCTCAAATCCATCTAACCGGGAGAATGTACTAGTACCATCGGAGGTAGTATTTGCTTCAATCTTAATCTTCTGGCAATTTTTACTTTTATGGTATCTATTAACATTACTAGTGAGCAACTCCTCTATATCTGGATGAATTCCTCTAGCCTGTTCCTCAGATAGTGGGTTATTTTTGCGGGTTGTAAGTCGTAACCATGCATCTTTTTTCATGGATGGGGGTAATTGGTCAAGCAAACTCTTATAGTGCTCGTTGAAATGTGGTTGGCTGGACATGTGACTGAAATTTCTGAGATATTATATCCCAGAAAAAAGTTCAGAAATTTCAGAAATTTCATATTTTTCCAAAAGTTTGGGTATTTCATTTGTTTCCAACAATAATTTCCGCCTAGAGATTGGCTAAAAATTTGCCGAGGTCCAGATTCTGGGAAAAAATACTAAGAATATTCTCAGAAAATTCCTCCTAAACTACCGTGATTTCTGTCTCATCCCCCAATCTCAACACAGTGCCTTTTGGCTGTTTTACATACAGAGACGATATAAATAATTTGCCTGTATCACTTCTATACATAGCGCCTCTCAGTCGGTTCGATGAATGATAAGAAGTTGGTGAAATCATTTCTTGCCTGGCTGGTGGTGCCATATTTGCGGTCTTGGTCTTAAAACAAGAGTAATTCCAATGATTCTTCATCAAATCTTCAGACTCAACTTCATAGGCCCATCTCCCCCAGCCACTATAATATTCCTTTCTAGGCTCTACTTCGGTAATCTTCACCAATTTCCAGCATTTAAAGCAGATAGCCATCTGACTTTTATGGACACTAGGTCTACGATATTCAAAGGGGGTACTATTTAAATCACCATTAACATAGTATGTTGTGGATTTTACTTGCCCAAAGGAAGCGAAGAGGCAATACACATGATATAAACTATATCCTTGCTTAGAAAGTAGTTCTTGCAGAGAACCTCTTACACGATTAGCCCATTGCTGGGGAGTTTCATGAGGTCTAATAATAGATAAATAATCATATTGTTTTTCTATTTCAACCACTTTTTCATATCGATAGTTATCAGTTTGAGGTCGATAGTTAAAAACATGTTCCATATCATATCCAGGGCGGAGATTGATAGGTTTAGGTACAATTTTATTATAAATCTTATCTAATATGATCTTAACCATAGCACCGGGCATATTTATTAGTAAATTAGTGATTTATAGCAATTTCAGAGTTTTATAGTATTTTTAACGAATTCTGACGATTCTTTAGCAACTTATTCTTTAGAATATCGTCATTCATTTTTGTACTACATGAGATCAGTTTTAGCTCCATAACACCAAACATGGAACCAAGAATCATGGGATGATCGGCTAATTATTTTCCGACGATTTCATAAAAGCAAGGGCTTTTTCTATCCCCTGCACCTGCGCCTTTATTTCAATAATTTCATAGCGCAGTTGACTATTAGCCTTAATTCGTTCCTCATGTTCCCTAGTCAGATTTTGCATAAATCGGACAAAGGTTTCTTTATTATATTTAAGCATTTGCTTTTGCAGGACATTAACCCGGCTATTAATTTCCGCCTCATGATCACATACAATATTACCTGTTTGTGTTCCATTGTCTGTGACGTAAGAAATAGGCAATGTTAAGGGTGCCGGGCATTCAGGCCAACTTTGGGGGCGTAATTTTTTCCGATCCATAGTTTTACGATTCCGGTCTAATGATTTCTGGTAAATCTCTAATGTATGGAGCAAATAATCCTCTATACGCTTATTTTTCTCTGAAATCTGGTTTAGGGGAATAGGTTTGTGCGAATGATTTAGGAGTCTTTGGTATGCCCTATCTTTTATACTTACTGGAAGTTTATCTGTAATGTAATTATAATCTGGATGGAACATTATACTCAGTTATTTTGCGCGCAAAAGATCTTGCATGCAAAAATTTATTATAGGGTTAGCTGTTTTTCGAACTATAGTGAGAAAAAAGGATTAGTTTGCGGATCCCTCATGATTTTATTTATTCGATAAGCAGTCATACAGCATTTGCAGATACACAGCGATACACGGGCTGATACACATGAATTAAAAAGGAGAAAGGCCCGATATGGGGTTATTTTATTGTTTCATCCGCGCCATGCTTTACAATACTACATATAAAAAAAGAGCCAAACTTTGAGAAGCGGACATCGTGTCCTCATCTCAGAATTTATATATCCCGTGACTACTACACTGAACCAGCTCATTCTGGTTAAAACAGGGTTATAGCATATATAATATCACATGATAAAAACACTAGGTCTGATATGGTCAGGTTCCGGGGACCGCAAAACTTTATTAGATAATTTATGATAATCATGCTTTACAATATAATATATAAAAAAAGTGCTAAACTTTGAGAAGCGGACATCGTGTCCTCATCTCAGAATTTATATATCCGTGACCACTGCACTGAACCCGCGCATTCCGGCTAATTTTGTCTAGTATTCTTCCTAACTTGAGATGCAACGTATTTGATATCATCATCACTTAATTTTGAAATAGATGTAGCTGAAATTGACTTTATTCGTTGGATGAACAGCAATCGTTGAGTCTTATCATCGCTAATACGAAAAAAAAGATCATAAACCTTCCCGGCCCTGTCTGCTTTCTTTCGGACAGCACTTTTTGTAACCTCTTTAGGAAGCTGATCTTTAACCGCATCATAGAGCTTCTTTTTTGCTTCGTTAGTTTTCCTATAGTGAGCGAGACGTTTCTCTAACTCCTCCCCAAAGTAGTAGTATGCAAAGATCACTTCATTACGCGCCTTTTCACTCCTCTCCTCAGTATTGGATATTTTTAAATATAGGTCAAAAAAAGTTCGATCACTCTCAACTTCACGTACAGCCTCTCTATAGAGTGCTCTCTTTTCTTTGATTTCCGAAAGGCGAGTAGTGTCGGAAGATAACTCCCGGATAAGCTTTTTTAAAATGTTAGAGTCTTCCGGTTGAACATGTTTCTTAGATTTCTTGCTAGCTGAAGAATCCGTATCTTTATTAGCCCGTTTCTTCCCTCCACTGTTAGAAGCTGAGTTGGTTTCCTCTGGCCGAGCTGATTCTTCTTCCCCGTCCACGTTCATTTCTTCTGAAAGCAATGACGGATCTCTATCATCACTCACGCCACATGGGCACAATCTTATCAGGCTTTTCCCGCACAAGTCCGGTGGATCATATCACCACAAACATTTAAAATGAGGGATCTAGGCGGATCTTCTGTTAAAATAGGCTTATCACATTCAACGCGCTTGAAGCAGATCTTGTTATTAATACTAATATTTTACGTGAAAAAGCAGAATTTTTTGCTAGGAGTTTTGAAGTTAATAATTTTAAAGCTTCTAATGGTTGGATTTCAAAAACGTCAATCTGGGATAGCTTCATTAGATTTAATCGACGAAAAGTCTGGCTCTTCACGAAGAATATCCTCTGGGAGGTGTTTCAATATATGTAATGCAAGTGTTTTTAGGGCTCTATTGCGTCCTGGTTGTACTTTGTAAATATCTCTGCTTTAGGTAGAGGTGATTATGATATCCCCCATATTGATATCGTCAGCAGTGATCTTTCCCACATCAAATGGAACTTCCACGTTAGCTGAGCTCTCTTGGTTTTCCATGATGATGTTTTCCGAAAAAAATAACTATGTAATTTCTTGCTTGTTTTGTAAATTTCGCAGGAGAAAAAAGTAAGTCAAACTCGGATTCCATTTTCAATAACACGAGAAAAAAATAATGCGAGATATACATATGCACCTTACATGTCGCACAGCCCCTATTCTTCGGCAAGAATTTTACCGGCGCATTTCAGGTGATCAGTCTCATATGATATGGATGTTTATAAAATAATATGATCATAATACAACACCGGTACGAGCAAACAATAAATGCTTTATTAACAGTGATTATATTGTACATTTTTGACGAAACAAAATACGAAATATTTGTATCCTAATCTCCGATCCTAACGACATTAATACCCGTATCAATTTCTTATGTTGTGATATATTTTTCTTGTTTTATAACCAGCACATAATAATTGTAATCATTATAACTAATCTAATATATTCTTTTCATCGTCAGATTGCAGAGGTATTTTTTTTTGATCGTTCAATTCATTAAAGATCGGCTGGCTAAAAAATTGAGTTAAAATTTGTTTTGCTTTATATCTGAATATTTCTTCTTCACTCATAGTATCAAAAAAATCTTCCATCGGAGCTATATCAGAACTTACGTTAGAAGTTGCAACAACATGTCTGAGTTTCTGTCTTCTCGGTAATGGTTCTTCTTCAAAAAAGCTTGACTCCATATCCATTTCAGAGCTTCCTTGATTCGCTAATTCTCTCATTTCGTTGTTCGCCGATACAAGATTGCGTCGTATCAACGCCACAGATTCTTCTCTAGAAAGAGTAAGCCTCATGATAATTTTTCCTTGAATCCAAAAAAAACGCCAATCGTCCATCAGATCTGTTAATACAGCCAAGACTGGATACTTTGATTTTAAATCGGCGGAAATTAGCTCTGCCATGGCTTGAAATGTATGTATCCTCTTGACAACCTTCTTTAACTCAAAGAGGAATCGGATATGTTTCTCTTGGGCTTGAGAAGCAATAGAATGCCTGTCCACTATAACCAAGTCTGTTGTTCCGGTAAGTCTTATTGGTAAGATATCAGTATTTGTACTAAGAAAACTATCATCACCGGTTGGATCATAGAGCCCGAGTGTTCGAAATGTGTCAAGTTTGAGTATATTCTTGAGATGAGGTGTGTACCTATCATTTTGTGATCTTTCTATGGCATCCGTCCATCCGAAAGCACCAATCCTCTCATATTCCAAATTTAAATCGAGGGTTGGAAACTCTATTTCACGTGTTGTCGATTGGTAATCAAGACCAGTAAATTCTAGAATTTTCGTCCAATATCTTTCGGTTACGCCTGATATGCGTATGAAGATTTTTCTCTATATCTTCAATATTCTTATCAAGCTTATCAAGTCTAGCAATAATTACATCATCGTTTCTCCTAGCTGAAAAGTAAATGGTTAAAAAGACAAAAGAATGTTAATTATGATTACTATTCGATTTATTCTTCAACTTGGCGCTCAAAAAGATAATTGTCCATAAGATTATTTCTTCTATTTACCAATAGTAGCAGGAACAGCAGGTACATCGACGATAACGTGAATATGTCCATTAGCGGGTGTAGGGAATTTCTCTTCAATATTATCCATAGGTCTCAACACCTGACCACCAAAATCACCCACAATGGTGGCATTTGGAGTGGTGAGAGCGGTTCGTTGGGGGTTATCCGTATTAAGATTGATATTTACTTTATATAAAGTGAGGTCAGGATAATCAATATCGGCGAAGGCATTCTTCTTCTTAGTATATATAATTTCTTTGAGTTCGTCAACGGTCGTATTCTTATCATATTTAATCCCAAATACCGAATTTTCTGGATCCCCGTTGACTAGACAGTAAATTGGTGCCTTTTTAGGTGGCATGGTGATGCAAAAATACGGTTCAAGAAAGAGATTTTTTTTTTAAAAAACAGGAGTGGGTCATCATTTATAGTTGTACATGCTGATCGTACAACAAATGAAAATGATGTACAAGTCATGCTTTACAATACTACTGACTAAACTACCCCCCCTGTGTAAACTACCCCCCTATGGTTTTGGGTCAAAATTTTGTAAGAAACCCGGGTATTTTACATAGTTAATTTTTTTTAATAGCCGATTTATTTGTATTTATTAAACTTTTATTTATATAAACGAATTTTTTATTAATTTGATTTATCTTTACAACTATTAAAATTCATCCCAGTTATTGTAATCATCTTCACCATCCTCCAAAACGCGCTACAAAATACTTTTTATACCGTGTAAGCATATTTGATCAACATAGTGCAGATACCCCCCTCTATACAAAATACCCCCCTGATTAAACTACCCGGGTATTTTGCAAATACGGGGGTGAATTTGTAAAAAACCCGGGGTAGTTTAGTCAGTGCTCTACGGTACATATAAAAAAAGTGTCATACTTTGAGGTCGTGACCGTCTAATATCAGGTGATAAATGTAACTAAGCCACGAAATTTCTATGCTACGATCGCGAACTTGAGTTTATTGTTTGAAGTGTTGCAGGTAAGAAAATATTCCAACTTATCTTGGGAATACAACTTCACTAATTCAGGATCATAAGGGAGTTGATTCCCGTTTTTGCGGTACCATGAACCATGTAATCCATAATTCCCATGTTTTCCATCGCAAATAGGACATGGTGAGCTCCACGGCTGAGGTGATGCAAAATCATAATTATCAATCCCTCTGAAACTATTTCAGAATTTCAAGTATGTGAAATGCTCTAAGACGGACTTGATAATTAATTTTGGGTCAGGTTTGGCTTCAACAGTGATAGACCCTTTTTCTTCACATTGCTCACCGGAGGAGGGAAAAGATAAATTGGATACTTTGTTTTCTGGCTTTGAATTTATGAGGCGATCTTCTGATAATTGCCATGGCTCATACCCAGTTTCTTTTTTATATTTTTTGTATAAGCTGGACCGAATCCTATCTGTCAAAACACTTGGTAACCCAGTTAATTTGGCATGCCAATCCAGGTATTCGGGAGTTAATATTTTATTGGATTTGCTCATGTTTCCTTTTTCTATGATCACAGATCAATTTAAATCCCCGGATAGAAAGCTGTCTAATATTTCTTATCATATTTCCAAAAAAAATAATTAGAGGCCCAGAGGGCGGGATCATCTTTCGAAGTATCTATGATATAAGAAAGGAGTAATGAGACTATGCAGTTATCTCAATTTCACGCTGTTTACATTTAATAAAGTAAGATCCAGATTTATACATACCATCTATACCTTCCTCATCATCATGATCTAACTTGCATAATGGGCATAATGTCTCATCATTAATTCCATAATAATCAAAATCTTCACTACTAAATTCTCTATATAAATTAGGATATTGATCCATTGGTCTTGTTGCGAAAATAGGAGCGGTCATGGACTAGAGTCTTGGGTTGAGGAATAGGTGGCACCACCTTTACCTTGGCATCCAATTTTTTCGAGCTGGAGGAATCACCTGAAGAATTGGAGACGTGAGTTAATGGAATAGGTGCAGTTGAGATGCTTACCTCAGCCCGCGTTGCTGAAACTAAGGGTTTTGCTTGCTCCTCCAATACATTATCCTGATCATTCGAAATATCCTCTTCAAAATCGATAATAGTGCCATCCCGATCATCTGGTAATTCAGTGTTTGGATTCTTGGAGAAATAATCAACAATAGTTTGAATTTGACTATCAGATAATTCTGATATAGAATTCGCACTATACGTTGTGATATACTTAATTTTATCAATTCCTATTTTCTCAAATAATTTGTATATGTCTCTTGCTCTCTGAGTTTGTTTTAGTAATATGTTACGTTTAGTACCAGGACGAAGGAGTTTAATAAGATTGTCATAAATCATACCTTTCGCTTTTTTCTCGCCAATTTTATACTCGATCATAAACTCTGTGATCTTTTTATTGAATTCTATAATATAGGAACACCAATACAATAATTCTTTTTGGTTAGCTAGAATTGCTTCATCTTTCGCATCCCATGCTTCTTGGATTAAGCAGGCTAGATTTTGTAATATATTTGGGGGATTATTCATATCAGATTTTTCGTGACGGGCCGTCATGGAAATTTCAGTCATATGATTTTTCTCAGGTGCCAAAGTGGCTGTGAAATCAAACACATCCTGTACAATATTCTCTACTTCCCTCTTCTTATGTGATTGAGATTTTTCGTCCTTTATTACAGAAGAGGTGGTCTCATTTGAAACACCAGATAAGTCCTGGGTAGTAGCTACACACTGGTCTATTACAAGATCAGGTATATCATTCGAAGCGAAGCATCTCTCAGGCTTAGCTGAAGATATATCTTCTTCAACAGAGCATGAGTTCTGCACATTAGTAACATGCTGGGGTTGCTGAGGCCTCGTGAGGTTGGAGGAATCAAAATCATGTCTTAATTTGGCTAATTCGGCTTTAAAGCTCAGCATTTTCGGCTGAAATACTGCACTATTTTTCTCCAATTCCTCGATTTTGACCTTGTGTTCGGCATTCTCAGCATCACGCCTGGCATTCTCCTCAATAATCCGTTTCAATTTCGCATTCTCATTCTTAAGCTCAGCATTCTCGCCCTTAAGCTCATCTTTTTCAGCTTCAAGGTTAGCAATGCGTTGTTCCAATAATTCAAGGTTTGACGACATGATTGATAATACTTTATAGAAGATATGTAATATTCAAAAGTCTGTTAGTATATATTTAATTCTGTTAAAAAATTTGAGTGACGGGCCGTCACGGAAAATTGCCAAGAAAAATTTTTATTAATAAGGGTTTACTAAAGTAAACGACCATCATACAAGTAGGCATCGTCATTATGTCAAACTTATTCGTTCTCTCTCTCTTTCGAGGCGATGATAAATTTTTTTGGCATGCTTGAAGCAATAGCCTGTATAAGATAATGTAGGTTTAAAGCATATTCTACATAAAGATTTTAGCATATTATTTGCACCTGATTTCCAGTGGAGCGAACATCCTGCCAAGCGAGTGCAAACACAGCCACAAACACTTCCATCTTTTTTAATGTGGGAACAGGTAAGACAATCCATTTATTATATTCTTGCACCTTTCACATTATAGAATTCGAATTTCAAAATAAGAAAATCCTAATTGAACTGTGGTGGAAAAAGTATACTATAAACAATTAATCATATACCACAGCATAAATCAACATCTATGGACGCAGAAAAAACAGTACTCAACATTCTAACCGGCCGATGGATCGATCCAAACAGAAAGCTATTCCAGAAATTGATTCGTGAAGGTTACAGATATGCTAATAAACTTTCGGATTATTTAGAAGATATTGGGACTATATGTGTCAGTGAATTTGAGCTGGATCCCTTAGCCGACTTCTACTACCCAGCTCTAATTCTGCCTCTATCTGTCTTAGCAATTAGAGCAGATATTCGTGAAAAATTTATTATTAGTGTAGAGTCTGCTGTTATGGAAGGAATGAGTCTATTTACTCTGGAAAAAAATAAATGATCTTTGCTCCAGAATCTAATCCAAATGAACTATTCCATTGATAACTTGACTACGTTAATAGGAATAACTTGGGAGCAAGAAGAGATGAAAACTTGGAGGAATAACGTGCTTATGAAATTCCTCTATTATTCAAACTTAACTCCTTTGAAGCATAGACCAGGTGCATTATATGATGCATTTACCAAGACGAGTGTTTTAGGGCCAGAACATATATTGGCTCTATCACGAATTTAAGGCGTGATTATGATATAATAATTGTTTATAGCCCTGGAATGGCAGTTCCATGACTATATTTTTTTCGCTTATTATATATACCTGCAAAATTCAATTCTTTTATTATTATAAATAAATACAAATGTTCAGGACGTAGCCCGAGCTACATACCGAAGTTTCTATGCTACTATACATGTGAAGCGACTACGGCCAATTATTTTTTCAATTGATAACCCTCTATTCTAACTCTCTTTCTTTCTGGCTCTTCTTCCGCACATGCCTTATCTTTTAACAAACCTACAATAATGCCCAAAACCTTTCTCACACTCTTACACAATGACTGGTATTTTTCTGAGTTTGGATCTAAAGCCTTCTTTGTAAATTTAATCGAATACGCAGTATCACTTGCCTTAGATATTTTTCTGGGACTATATAAAAGGAAATGCCAGTTCTGACCTGTTGTGACGATACCATAGAGATAATTGAAATCATCAGCGCCCCGCTTTCTCTTCCTCTTGTTTGTCTTGCATGTACTCTTAAGTTGTTTGATATTCTGAGCGATGCCTATAAGAACCTTATGTTGTTTATCTTTCGTAATAACAGATAAGGTCTTCAGCCTCCTATCCATATATTTTCATAGTTCATGTTAGTGGTAAGTTAACATGTATATAGTAGGAATAACAAAAAAATTACCTTTATTGCATAATCGACCCAGCCTCGGCTTTCTTCACCAACTATTCCATATTGAGGACGCATGCTAAGTTCTTTGTCTGTTAAATCCATGACGATATAGATGGAAGCGTGAAGAAGTGCTACGACATACTCATTACGCATGGCCTCCAAGCTATCCAGCTGTAAAGTTCCGTAGGAGCACAACCTACCCAAAATTTCTTCCATACAACGCTTGAGGATCTCATTATCTTCCTTAATTTCGTATGTGAGAGGGGAGAAGAGCAGAATGGAATCTATACCATCGGAGTCGTAACCATATTCCGCCAACACCTCACTCAAGCTAAGGTAAGAGGAAAACGAGCGTAATTTTTTATCCTTACACTCCTTAGCGAAGTCCACGAGAGCTGTTGCAGGTCCCAAACCTAAGCCAGCACTGCGAAGCTCTTCTTTGGTTATCTTGAAGAAGGTACGGCCATTAACCTTTTGCTTGCAAATTATCTCAAAGTCATCGTCGTCAAGACCCAAGTCCTCTTCTTTCTGTAAGTATTCGATAAGTGCCTCTGTTTTATATTTTTTAATTTCTTCCATCAACGAGACAGTCTCATTTCCAGGAACAGTAGTGGAGGTGGAAGCTGGAGTATAAGGTGTACTAGTTTCAGAAGACATAGCGTTATATAGAGATATTGGGCTCAGACAAAAATAGTGTTACTTTCTGGAGTAAGGTAAAAAAATATTTCTGTTCAGGAAAGAGAATACTGGCCATTAATATAGGTTTTTATGTAGTACAGAGATTACATCATTTCACGTGACCCATTTCTCATATACAATAATACTTTATTTATGAAATAAAAGATATTGGTTGCCAGAGGCAACTCTACAATACATAAAAACTATTACCTAGCATGATAATGAATATAGATAAAAAAATTCTAACTAGTCGCTAGGGAAGAATTCAGATATGGATACGGTCTTCATCAGGAGTCTCGTTAAAATAGGAAAAAATCCTATCTTCTATTCACATAGGCTTCTCCTCAGGATAAATTTGGCAGAGGAAGTCGTTATGGTTGATTGACCCCAGCTTCTTTCTTACTTCTTCTTCAAGATCAGAGACTGTTTTATCCTTGGAAATCTCAATCACGAAAATTACGTTCTTATTTCCTGCATTACGGTAGCAGAAGTTAAGACTAATAATATCATTATCTGCGCTGGTAGACATCTTATTTTCCTAAATACAAGGCTCATAGTAAGAAATTTTCGTTCCCATACATACATAACTTCTGTCATATACACACCTTATAAATTTTGCGGAAAGTTGGTTGAACTTCCACATACTCCTACATGCTTTATATCTTGCTGGGAAAAAGAGAGCCAAGCCAAAGTTAGGAAGGTATGAGGCGTGATTAGCATTGTCGTATGATGCCAAGAGCTCTATGAAAGCATATGTAAATGGAATCCTTTTACCTTTTCACATGTAGATCTACCGGAGAGACATAGTTGGTCTTACGCCTGGCGATCTCGAAATTGCGAAGTCCTCAGCCTTTCATAACATATGCTTTTGCCGTCAATATTTACTTTTATGATAGGTCCTGTGTTGCAACTAGACCTCCCTTCGCATTTTTCTCATGTTTGTTTGGGGAAAAAATATGAATAGGAAGTTAATATAATTTCTTTTCGCTTGATATGTGAGAAATTCCCCTGTCGCACAAACCTGCCCATGTGATCATTTATTTTGTCGTACAATTTGGCCGAAGGCGCAGTGCATGGCTCAGCAATTCTTCCGAGATGATGATCATTTCTCCAGACTAGCATTAATCGATCTGCTTGGGAAATTGGGATCAGAAATATCAATCATTTTACTCACATCGCTTTTAAGCAATTTTACAAGGTTTTCTAGTCACTCCAAATTTTTCTCAAATACTTTGGTTAGCTCCTCCAGATCGCTAGGTAAAATATTGGATGAGGAAGCATAGCTGGCCCTTTTAGGATCGCTTCGAGTCTCTGACTCTTCTTTTTTATCCTTATCTGCAGAAATTAGTCTAATTATGTATAAAAAATATAACTATTAATTATTACCAGATCGGACTCTCAGATAATCGCACAGTTCTGGATAATCAAACACGCCTACTACCCTATCTTGCCTTATATTCTTAACAATGATAAAGCCAGTTGCCCTATCATGTGTGATCATATTTGGCCAGATTGCATAATGGTAAGTACTGCGTGGGATTAGTAGTGAACTTACCTGCAGTCTTGCGCCTATTATTCCTCGATTTCTTAGCCATTACCAGATAGACTGATCAATTCAATATTTTGTTGATTTAACGTTAACAGATCAGGGTGGATATCTTTTACGTTTCACCTTCTTATTACCAGATTTTTTAGGGGCGGTAGGTTTGCATGGCTCATAATTTGACTCAGATGAACTGGACTCGGATGAACAATAGAAGGAGAAAAACAATGTATTTAAACGATTATCTATATCATCCAGCCTTTCCTCTAGCGCTCTGATTTTTTTTTCAAAAACTACTACATGATTGACTGATCTCATTTTAGTAATATTTTTATAACTGTATATTATTGTACCAAAAAAAAAAAATATGTATTATATTCTAGAAATACCTGAACTACTTGAAACTATCTTTGCCTTTCTCAGTTGGAAAGATCTCTATAGGAGTTGCGCCAGAGTAAATCACCAATGGAATGCTGTATCTAAGCATATTATTCGGAAAAAAAGAAAAGCTGAGTTTATTAGTATTCCTGGCATTCGTGATAATATAATTTTTCACCTATATGATAATCACGTTAACCTAGCTAACATTGTTAACTATTGCAAGGTTAGTGATATATGGAGTAATATTCTTAATCGGTTAAGTGCAAGGACTATTTCTCTTTCTATGTTATATTACCATAAAGCTTTCTTAAATGCTTTTCACTATAGTAAAAGAAGGCAATTTCTTCATAATAAAAAACGATTTATAAGCTATTTTACAAGACGTGATATACAATATCATTTAAAACATGATTATAAACTAAACAGGTACTACCAGGATATCTGTTCGCTTTACGAACTAAAGGATGAATTTCTTAGACTGACCAGAGTCTTCCATTCCTATGACTATATACCAAATACTGCGGATGAATTTCGTAGGCTAGCCAGAGTTTTTCGGACTATTAGACTTCATTGAACTATCGATCTACGGCCTGAAAAAAAAATAACTGATTAATTATCACTGGATTGTATTTCTTTTTCCGAATGAATATGAGAAATAGAGTTGTACATTTCGTCTATATCACTTCTTAACATTTTTTCGAAATCTTCAGGTATCATAGCATTATATAGATAATAGATTTCTCGGGCAATTGTTTTAAGATTTTGATGTATTTTAGTTACATCACGTTCCAGCGCTATAATAGACTCTTTGATATTCACAATAGTGTATATCTTTTCTTTTTCCGAATCTGTGTAATATTTTTTAGAAGGCATTTTTTTTATATATCTGAAAAAAAAAATAAACTGAATATTTATCACTCCAGAAAAAAATAAAATAATAAAGTATGCAGTTCCAATGATCTGTCCATCCACTAGTCTAGCCATGGCAGTTCCTTAGCCTCAATAATTTCAGTGGCATTCAAGTCAAGTGAGCCTGGTCCTAAAGGGTCGCTGACTATGTGAAATGTACATTCATTTTGATACTTTGCTGGGAGCTTTGCCCTTATAGCTCTTTTTTCGGCCTCTTTATGAGATATACCATCTTTGATCATATTTTTATAAATCATATTGTGCCAATGATTATATGGTAAAGTAGTTATCCCGTCTGATAGGATCCAGCGTTTAGTATCTATGGGGCAGAATGCCTTTTTCTTAGATTCGACCAAAGATAATATATGATCTTTAGATCAGATACTCACATTTTTAGCATGAAATACTTCCTTTCTGAAGAGACAGTCCCGATATACTAAGGTCATTGGATCTGCCTTAGTTCGCATGGCCAAGTCTCTAGCCTCTTGTTCTGTCATTGATGACCTATTTATAGGATCGTCTAACAAGGATCCTTCTAAAGCTGGCATGTATGAATTCGTGGCCATTTCACTCATACCCTTCTTACTAACCCCCTTGTGCTTAGACTGTGTGGACTTATCTGCTAAGACATAGTGATATGATTTTGCCCGAATGTGATAGGATTCTGTGATCACATTACCAGGAGTCTCATCCTTAAATTTACCAATAGTAGTATCTCCATTAAGGTTAAAGAGATCTGGACGCTCAGCCATGTATCCTCAGTCTCGGCATGATAGATAAATGAATCTGTGTCCATATAGCCAAGTCTGGCTTTACTATCATATTTCTCTTTTACATATCCATACCAGAATTCGTACATGTAAAGTTTGCTAAGCCCCAGAACAGATGCCCCGATTATGATAGGCTTATTGAGAGTCACACTTGCCTTTCCCATATGTGCTTCTATAAGTGTGTTCCCAAGCTGACGGCCATATTTGAATCTTGGGCTACAGATTTTGTTTAAGAATGCTCTTTCATCCCGTTCATTAATATTTCTCATGAGTTTGACATCCTGATATTTGCGAACATTTTCCATAGTCTTTTCATAACAGGCATTATTCTTAAGTTTATAAAAGTCACTCAGGAATGTATTTCCAGCTTTTTTAGCCTCATTACATTTCTCTGTGTTTAGGGCTATATAAGGGGCAAGCCAATTAGACTGTTCGAATGATAGGACTCCTGTAACTTCATCTACAATCATTCCTAATTTCACATAATACTGGAGTTCTCGGTAGTGAATAACATAATAGTTTCGCTTGCCAAGATGGGGGATTAATTTTTCTGTTTTTGCAAAGCGACCCTCATCTATATCTTCCACTAATTCAGCATTATATGGGGACAACCAATCCTTTCCAACTGCAATATTTTCCACAGCCAGAGGCAGGTTACTCAAATAATCATGAGTCTTATATGGAAAATGGGAATTAACTCCCAAATATAGCCCACGACGTGAATCTGCTTTAGTTCTAAGTGCAATGTCTAACCATTTCTTTTGAGCATCTGGTCTACCCTTAAGATATTTACGATTTACCTCCCATTTATAATCTCCAATAGGCAAGTATTCACTCATACCCCAGCCATAAAGATTTGTCGCATCCACATATGAGATCCATGATGTGGGTTTAGATGGATTAAATGCTTCACCCATCTTTGGATTATTGGCTTGAAAGTATCGATGTACAGCCATAGATAGCCCTCCACACTTGGCTTTTTCTATAAAATCATGCATGTCCATATCTGTGAATAATTCGATCTTAACCCCTATCATTTTAAGCATAGAATCCCAAGATAAGGCGGGAAGAGATGTATAATGACTTGGGTCAAGTCTGTCACTTTCCATAGACACTTTTCTAAACTCCGTCCAAATATCTGTTAGAAGAAGCACATCAAGCTTAAGATAGATATCATGATATTCACCTAGATTCTTACACCCAAATTCATTCCATACTTTTTGAGCACGCTCATAATCCTCTTGTGTTATTTTACCTTTAAGCGTGCTATGAAATTCATGAAATGGTGGGAGCTCTGTTTCTAAAAATCTAACATGTGAATCTATATAATCATAAGGATACACTCCCTTGTGTGTGATCAAATTTACATGTTTGTCTGTATATCTTAAATCCTTGAAATGTTTCTTGGTTATGGGTTTGTTAGTACCCAAGTTTTCAGCAAGTTTGACCAGACTTGTATTCATGAATTGTTGGCTAGGAATATATTTAAGCTAACCTACCTTCATAGTCTTATATCGCTCAAATGTTTCAGTTACGACCCTGATCTGATGCGCATTAACTGATTGCCCGACAGATTCACAGACCAAGTGAGAGTCATATCCACGGAAATTATGGAAGATAACTGGAATTGGGGACTTCCATGCTTCTATTCGAAGCTTAAGATTACAGGAATTGTGAGCTGATCCACGATACTTTCCTGTGATGTGACAGTGATCCTAGACCTTATCATCCATAGACTCTAAGTTTTCGATTTCTTTAGTTGTTTTTAGAATCAATGTAACTAAAGATTTGTGTTTGTCTGAGTTGCTATCCTTAGCTGAATTTTTTAGCTTCTCATTTATAACCCATATCTTTTTCTCTAGACAAGCAACTGCCTCCCTATCAATAGCGAATTTCCCATTACAGATCCAGCAAGTATCTGATTCTGCAAAATTTTTCTTGTCTTCCTCAGTCACTTTTCGTTCATGTTTAATGGTTAGAACATTATTTATTTCTACTAATTCCTGATCGATCTTTCGAACGAATTCTTGGGTGGCATTTTCTCCTCGATATAGGAAAAGTCCTCATGTCTCATTTGTATCGATCCAGTGAACTAGATAACAGAAGCTATTGGCTTTTTGTTCGGCAAGTTTGCGCATACTTCCACCATATAACTCGTCACACTTCTTGTTATCTGACTCAAAATCTGCTATAATGACATATGGAGCATTCATCATTTGGCCATAGTTCTTGAATTCCATAAAATTGTTAACTCCTTTTTGAGGTAATTTGACTATCTGACATTCTTCACCTAATCCATGACAATAATCTTGATGATGGTTTAAGGATGCTTCTGAAGGCCAACTTATATTGCATCAGTTGCACGTATATCTCTTTTCATGATGTTTCGTATCTCTGTATCTTAACCCATTATGGTTCTTTATCCAGAGAAAGTGATTCTTTTGTGCGTACTTGTAATCCTCTGATTTGGTAATATCTGTAAGAGCTAAGAGATATATTACATGTGGCCTTTTAGGATTCTTGCTAAAGATTACGCTTCTAGATGAAGCAATTTCTTCGTTCCATTCCCAGACATTTATGGAGATATCAGGGTTTATCTCCTCGATCTTTTTGAATATGCGTGAACAATTAGGAGTGGGCATTGGGATATCATTAAGCTTGACCTTTTCTAGATATGGTTTTAGATTATTAGTTCGAAAGATTCTTTCAAGATGCTTTGTTTTTCCATCCTGATGAGCGAAATAACATCCTATTGCACCCTGAAGACAATTTTCTGATAATTTGTTTGTTTTCAGATCTATAAGTCCTTTATTATCAGAATTGATAGTACACTTTGTGTTAGCTAGCTTTTTGGGAGTATATACTTCTATAAAGATTGTAAGAATTCCTTCGAGAGTATATCCAGATCCTCTTAGTAATGCCTCTTCAACCTGTGCATCTAATTCCCCAACAGTTTGAGTTATATGCTCATCTATATCCCCCTCTGAAAGAATTGGTCGCATTCCACCTCTATGATATATTTCTTTATAGTCTGTATATGTGGAACCATCTCTTTCTTTTTTAATATATGAATACAAGCATTTTACTACTATAGCTGATTTTATTTGTTCCTTTCTATGAAGTTCTATTTAATAAACTTCTTTTATTTTCTGTCGTGATGCTGATATAAGTTGAGGTATATATGGGTTTTCTTTATATTTATATCCAAATATTGGAATATTAAAAGCATATGCTGGATTTTCTTCTGGATGAGGAACATCTCCCACCCATTTGCTCATTAAAGATCTGTTTTGATGTGGTCTTTCTAGATCCCTACCAACAGAACATTCTTCAAAGTGAATGTCTTGAACTTTGTCTTGAGGGATGGGAGCTAATCCTTCTCTATGTGTTTGGGTTGATGGACCAAGTCCAGCTTCAGGATCCTCCTGATCATTTTCACAAGCCTCATCATCTACCTGTAATAGGTCATGATATAGGCGCTGACATTCTTTTAAGGTTTTTGGTAAATCACATTCTTCTTCAGTTATTTCAGTCCATCTTCGATGTAATCTTGCACCCCATGTTCTCAAATGCTCCCCAGATTTTCTGGCATTATTATCGTAAGTGTCTTGTCTTTCAACCTCATTAGGTTTGGGTTTTTCCATTCGATGGTCCCTTCCTCTGATATGAACTAATGGAGCTGGGCTTGGTGATCGAGGTCTGGGTACTTTAGGAGTTGGAGATTTTGGTCGAATAGGACTAGTTACAGGTTTTGGCTTACATTTAAACTTTCTATTTAAATGCTCACAAAGTTTATTAGGATTGGCACACTCCTTATCACATCGATCACAAGTATGATTTTTTTTATCACGTCTTGCCATACTAATATATATAATACCTTTGTAAACTTTTTTATTTAATTAATTATTTACCTTGGTATGTGTAATATATGAGATGTATAATACCTTTACAAACTTTTCTTTTTAATTAATTATTTCCCCTTGTGTTGACAAATATCTGGGAAATATAATACCTTTACATATTTTTCTCTTTAATTAATTATTTCCCTATATATCAAAAATGATCAGAGAATATTCCTGTCCATATTTACACAATACTGGGAAGGCTTGTGGTAGGTCCTGTATGCGGGTCGAGGGCTGTCATGAACATTGGAAAGCCAAAATACACGTGCCGTGTATAGGGCTCCGATCGGTTTCAGTAATTATTGAACCGTACTGATCGGTTTCAGTATCAGAGCGGTTTCAGTTTTTACAGTTTACCGAACCGAAACTTTCAGTAAATTTACCGATCGGTTTCGGTAACTGCGGTTTCAGTACCGGTTTTGCGATTTATCGAACCGAATTACCGAATCGATTTAACTAAATAATATAATAAAAAAACGTTGTGAAACGTTTTTTATTAGTTATTTTGATAAAACAAACTGTTTCGCAGCGGTGTTTTGTCACTTTAATTAAGAAACGTTGCGAATCATTTTTATTCGTTAATCTAATAAAAAAATAACTATTCGCAACTTTTTTCTTGTCATTTTAACAAACAACGTTGTGAAATGTTAATTGGATAAAAAAAACGTTTCGCAACGTTTTTTTTGTCACTTTAATAAAAACGTTGCGAAACGTTTTTATGAGTTAATTTTAATAAAAAAAAACATTTCGCAACGTTTTTTTGTCACTTTAATAAAAATGTTGCGCAACGTTTTTATTAGCTAATTTTAATAAAAAAAAACATTTCGCAACGTTTTTTTGTTGCTTTAATTAAAAAATGTTGCGAAACGTTTTTTATCAATTAATTTAATAAAAAAATACGTTGCGAAACATTTGAGTTAATTTTAATAAAAAAAATGTTTCGCTACGTTTTTTTTTGTTGCTTTAGTTAAAAAACATTGCAAAACGTTTTTTATCAGTTAATTTAATAAAAAAAACGTTTTGCAACGTTTTTTTGTCTCTATAATAAAAATGTTGCGAAACGTTTTTATGAGCTAATTTTAATAAAAAAAACGTTTTACAACGTTTTTTTTTGTCACTTTAATAAAAACGTTGCGAAACGTTTTTATGAGTTAATTTTAATAAAAAAACGTTTCGCAACGTTTTTTTTGTCACTCTAATAAAAATGTTGCGCAACGTTTTTATTAGCTAATTTTAATAAAAAAAACGTTTCGCAACATTTTTTTTGTTGCTTTAATTAAAAAACGTTGCGAAACATTTTTTAACAGTTAGTTTAATAAAAAAAACGTTTCGCTACGTTTTTTTTTTGTTGCTTTAGTTAAAAAATGTTGCGAAACGTTTTTTATCAGTTAATTTAATAAAAAAAATGTTTCGCTACGTTTTTTTTTGTCTCTATAATAAAAACGTTGCGAAACGTTTTTATGAGCTAATTTTAATAAAAAAAACGTTTTGCAACGTTTTTTTTGTCACTTTAATAAAAATGTTGCGAAACGTTTTTATGAGTTAATTTTAATAAAAAAAAACGTTTTGCAACGTTTTTTTTTGTTGCTTTAATTAAAAAACGTTGCGAAACGTTTTTTAACAGTTAGTTTAATAAAAAAAAACATTTCGCTACGTTTTTTTTTTGTTGCTTTAGTTAAAAAATGTTGCGAAACGTTTTTTATCAGTTAACTTAATAAAAAAAAACGTTTCGCTACATTTTTTTTTGTCTCTATAATAAAAATGTTGCGAAACGTTTTTATGAACTAATTTTAATAAAAAAAAACGTTTCGCAACATTTTTTTTGTTGCTTTAATTAAAAAACGTTGCAAAATGTTTTTTAACAGTTAGTTTAATAAAAAAAACGTTTCGCAACATTTTTTTTGTTGCTTTAGTTAAAAAACGTTGCGAAACGTTTTTTATCAGTTAATTTAATAAAAAAAACATTTCGCAACGTTTTTTTTTGTAGCTTTAATAGAAAATGTTGCGAAACGTTTTTGTTAGTTAATTTTAATAAAAAAAACGTTTCGCAACGTTTTTTTTGTCACTTTAATAAAAACGCTGCGAAACGTTTTTATGAGTTAATTTAATAAAAAAAAACGTTTTGCAACGTTTTTTTTCATTTTAATTAAAAACGTTGCGAAATGTTTTTTATTAGTTAATTTAATAAAAAAAAACGATTCGCAACTTTATTTTTTGACACTTTAAATAAAAAATGTTGCGAAACATTTTTATAGATCATTTGATTTGGTAAAAAAAATACCAAAATAGTTTCGCGATGTTTTTTTTACTAAAAATGGTTTTAATATCGGTAAATCAGTTCGGTTTTCAGTAATTATCGATCAGTTTCGATAATCATCAATACCGATACCGATCAATTCAGTTCGGTATCAGTTTTTGCAAAAACTGAACTGAACCGAACCGATCGGAGCCCTAGCCGTGTAGTGTATGTAGCAAGCTTACTAGCTCGTCTTCTGGGCGGTGTCCACTACATACTAAAGGCTATTATGTGATCCAATACTATAACAGGCTTTGAGATATATAAGGCGCGGTGTGCTTAAAATAGCTAGCAATTTTTCGTATGACTTAATGGTGAGACTTAATTATACCTGCCCTAGAGGTAAGACTTGTCAAAGCGCGTTGCAGAGGTAAGACTTAGAGGTTAGACTTGGCATTCATATTTGCCTCATATATAGCATACATTAAAATATGGTAGATATGGTCGGAACGATATAGCATCCACATTTGCCCATTCGCCCTAAAGGGCTGGCTCATGTTCTTGCTATATCATTCCTCCTGTCGAATGCGTATTCACTGGCGTCGCCCTAAAGGGCTTTGCCAGCTCATACTTATTCTCTCTTGCTACCTATATATTGTATGCTAATGAGAGGATATTTTTTTTCGTATGACTTATTTTTCATATGACTTATGGGTGTAAATTTTTTCGTATGACTTATTTGACTTAATGAATTTCTAAACGAATTGGCTCTAGAATGGTTTCTTATATATCATAAAATAACTATATAGCAGGAATAAGCTGGAATAATATCTAGAGTTTATTTCTTGCTATCCAATTTTTCGTATGACTTAATACCTAAGTCATACGAAAAATTTTTTTGGGTACCCTTTATTTACAGCAATGAATCGGTTCTAGAATTATTTCTAGGATAACATAAAAATAAGGTATATAAATTAGGCTTGACAGGTCAAACCGCAAACACGCTTGGACACTTCAGTCCTCGGTGTTCGTGGTTCTCCTGAGAGGCAAGCAATATGGCATACTTTTTTCATTATATTATTTGGGATTAAAAAAAGGCCAGCGCATTAACAAAGATGGTAATCTCCTTTAACTTGAAAACTAAAAATATGGGTAAGGGAGATATGTTAACAGGATTTGAGTTCAGCACGATTTTAAGCTTGAATTCAATATTGAATTTCGATATGTTTCCTGGTCTTATAGATATAATTTAGAGTTTAAGAAAGATTTCATAAATTTTGTATACCGGGAAAGGCCCAGAGAGCCCATAGATTTTGTATACAGCTATATAGGAAATCTGTCTCAGAACCCCCATATTGGTCTATATATTTTATTTAAATTTATAATTATTTATATAAAATATAATAAATAATTATGTAAATAATAAAAAGATAAAAACACCAGTCATTAGGAATAATGTGGTGAATAGATTTATGCTACTAATACTGACTTCAATGTTGGACCAATATTATAGTTCTCATAAACATACCGGTTATTAAAATTCTGCATATTCCTAATTGTCTGAACGATAATAATTATTATCTAATAATTCATAATAAAGAATGCTTATATCAATTAAATAAATAAATATATATATATATAAGATAAAATTCCTTCCCAAATTCCCTTCTTACTAGTTGGCTTCAATTTCCAATACAAAAATGTTATGCTTTAACTATTTATAAAACTCAAGGTTTTACTTTATGTTTTATAACTGTTAATTTAGATAATCAACCTCGACAAGAGAGATCCGGACGTAATAAAGAATATATAATCAGCCTGAAATATTGACTCAAAATCCTTTACCAATTTAATATTATGTTTCTGTAATAAAAATATATATTTTAATATGCGAAATGAAAAATAATTTATTAAAAATTTATACAAAAATACACATAATATACAAAATCATTTTCTTTTTCAAAAAAAAGTTAACTCCTGGCCCTATAATACTTATAATACGAAATTAAAAAATGTAGGTGAGCACAGATAATAAATTACTGTATTGTACATACATACCATTAAATGATCGTACCAGACCGCGAAAGTAATCCAAGTATATGAGGCACCGAAAAGCTTTGTATGGACTTCTAAATTTTTCATATCACCGGGGAATGAATTGTTCTTTGGCTTCATCAATCTTCTGCTACTGGTTTCTTCCATTAATAATAGGAAGTCTCCAAAATCCATAAATTGTATTTAAACTCACGATATACTCATGTCGATATTGTCGCGAGCTTTTTCATTCTCTAGATCATTAATTGTATTCCTTAGTAGAACATCCAACTTAATCTTCATATCATTTTAAAAATTATTGTAAGTCATGTTTTAAAAAGGGAAGAAATCACGCCAACCCCTGGACCATATAATCTAATCATCCTGAACCGTGACTTTTCTTAATATTCTACCTAATTTACGAATTATGAAAGATACTTCTCTTCTAGGTTGTACCCTAATTCGATCGAAACTTTCCTTAAATTGGTTTCCCAGGAGAACTTCCGGAAGAGTTTGCACGTCAACTGATCAAATTCGAACTAGAGTTTGGTAGAATTTATCGGGTAATATATTCTAAAAGATGATAACTACCGGGTTTTCATTAACGTTAATAACACTTTCCATCGTTTATCGTAAATTTATTGTTACGATTATAATGATTCAATGATTCATGTGGATTAAATTATATGAGCGCATTGTAAGTCCGAAGTATAATATTCGTTGATAAATACATTTAATTTTGAGACATCGCACAATTAATTATATTTGATTTTTTATAGAAATCATAAAATCTATTACAATATTCATTTCAATATTCATTCCAATATTCATCAAAATTATATTAAATCACAAAAAAATCAGGACTTAAGATACGCATAGCTAAAAAATTAAGTGGTTTTATAGAATCTAGTGACAATCATTGGTTGTGTCACAAAACATGACAATGAAACTATGTTAAACAAATGATAACTTTAATTATATCGCACAAAAACATTTTCCCATGTAACAAATTTATAATCCAGTTACAAACACCATCCAACCAATAACAGAATAAAATAAAAAGAGGGGATATACAGCTAATGTTCGACGATTCGCTAAATGTGATGCGGAAAGAAAGCTTACGGATGCTAAAAAAATATGATAATATTGTTAATAATTAATTTAATAAAATGACCATATTCAACAGTGAACCTCTTACCATATAGTGACCATCCTAATGCAAGGATTACGAGCGGAATTCTTATATAAATATTGGCTGTAAAAATATTTACAAAAGCAATAAGGACCAACGGAAAAATACAGTATCCTAGAGTACAAACACTCTGGAAAAATGAACTACATTTAATAGGAAACAACAACGTTAATTTAAATGATTTTTAAAAACATGTAGTTATAAAACATTAACGTACACAGCTCCTCCAAGTAATTTGGCGTTTATCGTCACTATGGCAGAACCACACCATACAATAACAAAGACACCGGTAAAAATCGAAATATCTTGTCCTGTTGGCCCATTAAAGCTCAAAATTCTATGATAAGAGAAACAAGATTTGTTCTTATGCGATTTTTTTTTTAAAAAAAATAAAATATATAAGAACTTACATTGCTAAGGATAAACAAAGGATCAAAGGACCCCATAAATCCCCTAATCAAAAATAAATGTTCTTACTATTAAACTTAAATTACACTGGTCGAATGAATAAATCCGTACATACAATCTTTTAATACATCTCTACTTCCTTTTGGATTAAGAACCTGTTGTAATTTAATTGCCACATTCCTTAAGTCACGAAGCTAATATAAAGAGAATGGTTAGTCAGGTAACGACAATTTGAATAATTCATATTTTACTTACAATGGTTACTGAAACTGGTTCGTCAAGAGTATCATTAGCATAAGGTCTGGTTTGTTGTCCAATTGATCCTGAAACAGATGTCGAAGTTTGTTCAACATTTATAGTAGTTGTAGTTTTAGGTGTTGGACTCTTCGCTTTTGTTTGAGATTTATTATCTGTTGAAAGACCAACATCATCGGGCTCTATCGTTATATTAGGATCTGTTGAAGAAACATTATCCGAAATTTCGAAAGGATTGATAAATGTATCTTCATTGGTATTATTATGAAGAGGAGATTCGCTCTCTGATAGTGGTGAGAGTGGCATGACAACTTTTCTATATGAAAAAAGTCCAATTAATCAGTTATCGAACAAAGTACATATAATAGTAAAAAAAAAAAATAATAATAATCGGGAAGTTTCGCGATTCATCTTAGTTGCAAAAAAGAAGAAAGGTTTACATTCTAAACAATAATAGCCTCAAAGGCTATTCACTTAATTTGGCTAACAATGATTTTTAGGTTCATTGAAGATTCATTAATAACTTACAGATATTTACAAAAATCGTAGTTAGTTCCTCAAATTATGCAAAGATAAATTTCTACCTTTTATATGCCACTTAGCAAAATTTGATTGGTTCATTATTTTAAGCTTTTTTAGTACTTTAATTTATCACAGCTCAATGTTGACAATTTAGATCAAAACTTGTTCTCTTTTAACTTTATTGAAATGATTAGACATTTTGAATGTAAGTGTAATTTGTTTCGGCGTTTTGGTTGTTTTATTAATATCGATAAACATTCAGATTGTTTATTTATTTGAATTATTTTTTTAGTTTTTACAGCTGAACGTCGCCTGGTTCAACATTCTGCACTCTCAAATTTGAAAGACACTCGTCTTGGAATTGAAGGTACACACTGGCTTAGGAAACTTCTACAAAATTCAGCGAAAGAACCTGCGACTGCTGCTCTAGGTGGAATACCAATTGGATTAAAAGCAGCAATAGAAAAAGAGCTAGAACTAATAAAGTACGTAATATCTCTCCCCCTCTCTCTCACATATTTACTTACAAAATTTCATATTCACGTGTTCAAAATTTCTATTCGTAGATCATATGGAATTACACCAGTCTTTGTGTTTAATGGACTTAATGTAATTAGAAAAGATAAACCATTCTCTACGGAAGATACAAGACCCACGAAACGTGCTCAGGCTTGGGAATTTTATGAGAAAGGTTGGGTGGATTCAGCTTATAGTAGTTGGGCAGGGTCTGGGTTTGTAAATCAACCAGACTTATTATATCTTGTATTCAGTATTTTGAAAGAAAATGATATAGAATTTATACGTGCACCTTATTTGGCTTGGGGACAAGTATGTAGGAAACTTTCTAACGCGTTTTTTTAAGTTGGTAGTTATTCTATATAATATGAAATTTGTCAGATTTGTAAACAAACATAACTCACGTGAATCTATATATCTTAAAATTCCTCGTGATATTCACAAGTTAGTGTATCTAGAACGTCATCCAAAAGGATTCATCCATGCGATATACGGTGGATCAGAATTGTTAATGTATGATGTTGAGAAAGTTATTATAAGCCTGGATTTAGAAGTTTGTATTATATATCTCTTAATATTTGAAATTTAATTATTCGTTATTTGTTAACATGTATTTTATTCAATAGAAAGGTGCATATTCTTGGCTTAGCAAGAAATCTATTTTGCTCGACTTATCTATAACAGATGAACAATTTCTTGATGTTTGCATTCTTGCGGGCTTTGATATTTGTAATACTTTTCCACCTCTTAATACCGAGTATAGTACTTTCACTTTCAAAAGTGTACATGATTTAGTTAAACAACATCGAACTGGATTCAATGCTGTTCAAAACTATGCAGAACATGCGGGAGTAATAAAATCAAATTACGTAGATACATATTGTCGTACAAGGTGTGCTATTAAATATCACATGGTGTTGACAGATGATGGAAAAATTGAACCTTTAAATGTTGAAAATGCGCCAACTGATATTCACGATGTTATTGGTTATCGCTTGCCCGATGAAATATATTATTATCTGTCTAAGGGTTTAATGTCACCTCAGGTTTGATAGATTGTGTATAAATAAATTTATCAGTTTTTTTTTTATAATTCTTACTGAATATGATTGAATGTAATCTTTTAGGTTATTAATACTTTGATTTCTGGTGTCCTTATTGAAAACTCGCCTTTATGCAACGGCGAAACGATAGAATATAGAAGTTTCCTTAGTCAGTTACTTGAGCTTCGAACACAAGCCATGGGTTTGCTTACACAACCTTTACACCAATTTTATCAATCCAGGCGAGTTGTTAGTGTTTACTGGTTTGAACCAAGTAACGAGCATCATTTAAACCATAATGTAGTCCCGAGCGTTCATGAGATTTTAAATACTTGGAATGTTTTGGAAAGAGGATTAGAGGAAGAAAAAAAAGCGCAAAAGGTATGTTAGTTTGTATGCAAGACCATTCTTAGTTCTGGACTAATATTTATATTCATTCTATAGACATCCACTATTGATATTGCTTTTTGTTTGAAAGCAACAGCGACAGAAGATCAAGCCGCAAAAACGGTTATGCCAAAAAATAATGATAAGATTATTGAATCTAAAGACGAAATTTTAGCAAATGTTTTATGGAAACTTTTAGAATTAAGACAGTAAGTTTTTTTTATATATAAATTTATTAATTTCTTTAAACTTATTTGTTAACCGAGTTCGTTTATTAGGTTTTTAACCTCATCGCATACACACACCGTGTGGGGCAGTGCTTTTAAAAAGGCTCTTACTACACTCAAATCAAATACGGAATCACATCATGAACAATTATTCTCTGCTTTAGAATTAATACGTTTTGGATATTTAAATGGCAATAGTCTTAGCAGGTCATATTATACACCACCGAATAATATTACTACCGGTAAGGCATTATATATAATATTTTATTTGTATTATATATTATTTTTTTTTTTAATATAGATTTTTAACAAATATTTTATTTCTATTGATCGCATCATTTTGACAAAGAGGAGAAAAAATATATTCTCTTGATTTCAAGAACCTTGAGTTTGGTTCCTGCAAAATTCAAGGTTAATATATTAATTAAATATTATCCATTAATTACGTTTTGTATGGTAAAATATTTGCTTATTTGTGGTTTTATTATTAGGGAGTTTCTTGGAGTGGAACTCTTAGCAGAGAACTTTTGGCTTTTAATAGTTTTGTGAAAGCACTTAATCGTTCTTTGAGAAATTTATGTGAAATGTTAACTTTATCAATGTTTTTAAATGGTGATTGCGTTAAGGATAGACAGGACTATCTCGACATTGCTTTAAGGTTTATTAAAATTATTTATATTTAATAGTGTTCATATTTCATTTTGTGTAATGTATTTTAATTAATATTATTTTACTTTAGTTTACCATTCTTGTATGATGTTAATACGGCAATGGGAATTATCGTTAAAACGTACCTTGAACAAGTCATAATTTTATCAAAAGATAATAATGACAAGGCAGCCATAAGACCACAAATACCTGAAGCATTGAAGAAATTAGATGGGACGTTTACGGGATGTGTGAATGTGAAAGCGGATTTGGAGAATGGACTCGTATTTTGGGACGAGGTAAATTATAGGGATTTATGATCTCTTATTCATTTGATAATCTATTACTAATTTACAAATATATATATTATAGGTTATTATTGCAGTAAATTCTCTCAAAATCAGTAACGCTATTTCTAATGAAGTTGCATCACAATTTATAAACGCAAACAATTGGTTATCTTCTCGAAGGCCATAAAATATGAATACTTGAAGTTTAAATTTTTTATTTTTTGTGGAAGGGGATTTTGTAAAAAAAAAAAAAAATAAGTAAAAACAATAAAGTTATAAATAAAATTGAGATAATTTGTCATTTAATTTGTCTGGTATTTCTGGTAGACAAAGTTTGTTTTTTATTAAACAGTACAAGATTTTATAATTGGATTAGTTCCAGCTTGAATGAGTTCAATCCAGTAACCATCTGGATCACTAATGAATGCAATTGTTTTCGCTGCACCTAGTTTTTAAGTTAATATTGGTCAATGAATGAGAATGAATGAGGTTATATATTATATAAATATATGCATGTATTTTTTACCATCTTCCAATTTCTTAATGAATTTAACTTCTTTATCTTCGAATCTTTTACAAGCAGCTTCAAGATTATCTACTAAAATCGCCAAATGCCCAAAACCACGAAGATCTTTATTTCCATTTCCATTATGATATTCATGATTTGGATCAGATTCGGTTCCCCAATAACTAAAAAGTAATATATTATTAAGTCACGTGATTAACTCTTTAATAAGTCAGAATGAATTAGATTTCTCACTGTGTCAATTCGAGGACCGCTTCTCTTGAAAAGACAAATTTGGACTTTTCATCATCAGATTCAGGTATAATAACATCATTATTAACATAAGCAAGGAAATAAACCGAAAATTTGCAGTTGGAAAATCAACTTTATGAAGGAATCTTGATAAAATATTCATAATAAAATCATTATCAAATGTTTGAAAGTTTTTTTAAGTAAGGGAAAACTTACTTCATTCCTAACATTTCTTCATAAAACTTAAGCGAAACTTGTGAGTCTTTAACCCGGATCATAGTATGATTCTAAAAAAAACATAATTGATTATTAATATATAAATTGGATTGAATTACTCGAATAAAAGTTGACCAATTGAAAAAATCCTTACGAATCGATACGTTGAAATATCAGTAGTCATGGCGAAATGGCGAAGAAAAAAACTTAAAATTGCAGATCATCCAAAAACACAGAGTCATATGAAATCACATGATTTATCTAAAATCTTTCAGATCGATCATTTATCCGTCATTAGAAACTTCGTTTTGCAATTTTTTGACCTTTAAATTTCACTTCAAAATGTTTGTACAACAAAATAAACCTACACTTGAAGAAAAAAAAGAACAGCGAAGAAAAACTTGGAGTGGTTTTACATCGTTCGTTATAACAGTCATTGTTATACGCGTGGGTAAGTTTTACATATTTTAAAAAAAAATTTTTTTTCTTTTTTTTTTTTTTTTTTTTTTTTTTTAAAACGTTTTACACAGAATTGATTAATGAGTAAATTTTTATTTATTTTATTCAGCTCCATTTGTGATTGATTATGCTTCCAAGTTTTCAAGGCAAACAAAATGATAGAGTTTCCTCTTACGAGTTACGACAGGATTATTTTCTACCTGTAGTCCTGTACAAAATAGGTTTTATTTCTATTCATAATAATAATTAATATTTGCTTAATATGTAGATAATTGGTGTTACAAATAATAAAAAAAAATGGTTATATAACACGTGTGAATTTGTTGGAATTTTGTAGGATCCTGATCTTATTATTTAAAATGTTCCTTTGTCTTTATAGTTAATCAAAAAAATTTCATTGTAAGATTATGACATTATTTAAGCTTTATTAATTTACTTAGAATTTCTAGTTAAAATGAAGAGTTCATTAATTTTGGGGCATTTTTTTTTTCAATGTATCACGCATGCATAATTGTGATTACATTGAACATGATCAAAGAAAAAAACTCTTTCAAGGACAACACCTGAAATCTGTATGATAATAAATAAATGACAAATTGTTTTCGAAGATTGTGATTTTGTTTTCATCATGATTCTTTTTTTTATACTCCTTGAATATCAAACATCGTTTACACGGCACAGATTGTAATAACAAAAACTAAAACGCCTTTGGCATAATCTTTTTTATTCAGCCATACTGCCATACTGTGCGGACTTTGATATCGGCCCATTTGTGTTTTTTAAAATGCTTACAATTTTTTTTGGGGGAGAACTAACTAAATTTAATTAATAATTGGCTCGGAATTTCTTTTCCCTCTTTTATCACCAGTTTTCAGCCCCCCCCCCCCCCCCCCCCCGGCAAAAAATAATCGTCAAATTTTTGATCATCATAGTTGCCCAATCATATTATTATATTATTTCTTTGACCGTAACGAATCATGATTACGTTTTTTAATATCATTTAATAATTTTTATTATTATTAAATATTTATTATTATTATTTATTAATTATTATTAACAACTTTTCTTCTTTTCCTTGATTGCAAAGTGAAATTAGTAAAATTAGATATAGTAATAAACGGTTGTAGATCATAGAAAACAGAGACCTAAAATGGGACAATCACTTGTTATCACGACGGTGACGCAAAATTTCGTCATCGGAAATCACCGCAGGATACTTTTTTCTTTCAATAACTTTATAATATGGAAAAAATAATTATCAATTTTTACCGAAATCTTATTAGACCAATAGATCTTGAAGGCAAATAAACAAAAAAGTCATTTCTTTCCTTTTTAGCTGTACAAATTTAATTTATTACAGAAATGGGACATTTCTAATTTGTCAACAGGGGAGGTTATTATTTTTATATGAACCCTGAATATAACCCGACGCCTATCATTTCCTTGTCAAAAAAAAAAAAAAAAAAAAAAAAAATTCTTTTTCCTTATCCTCCTAAATTAATTACCATCCAACTCTGACCTTCCTTCCTCTATTTTTTTTTTTTCCCTTTTCCTCAACTTTTCTCTTTTTTTAATATTTAACCTCTTTTAGTTTTTATCACAGCTGAGGAAATTTAATATATATATATATATTGTTAAAAAAATCCTTATTTTGTGGAAAAAAAAAATTTTTTTTTTTTTTCACAATTAATTTTTTGATCAAATACATGATATTTCTCATTTAATTTTTAACAAAAATATTCTTTATCAAGTATTTTATACATCATGTTTTGATTTCTCGAGTAACTTATCAGCTAAACTGTTCAGTCTATAAATAAAATATTTTAGTTCTTTGTATATATTATTTACACCATAGCATATATTTTTTTTTCTTATTTGTAAAGTTATTTTACAAACACTTGCCCAACGGCCCTTCCTTAACCTTCTAAAACTATATTTATGCTTCAAGTGTCACAGTTAGTTCGATATCCAGTAAATCACAGGATAAATCAAACTCTAGAAATGTCCACATTGATTAATGAGTTTATTGATATCCTGAATTCTGAAGTTCACATTGATCTTGATAAGCTGAGAGAATCTTCAAGACATGGTGTTCCCATGGAAATTAGAGGAGTAAATATATCATCTTTTGGATTATCTTTTTTTTTTTTTAAAAAAAAAATCGATCCACATATAAGAATATTTATAACTATCTCTCTATATATAATTTTTAGTTATAAACTTCATTTTTTCTTTCAATATCTAATTTTTTGATTTCTTGTTAAGTTAATATCTGCATGATTTTATTCTTTTCCATTTAAGGATGTTTGGAAGTATCTACTCGGAGTAAATCCGGCTGATAGATGTAAGTTAAACTTGATCCAATTGAAAATTTTAATATAAACTCAATTTAACTTTCATTTTTTATAACTTATCAGCACAGGAATTGACTAGCGTTAAGAATAAATCTGAAGAGTACAACGCTATTGAAAAAGAGTATATAGAAATTAATAAACGCGTTCGCGGTGAAGTTAGTCGATATCAAAAGATTAAGAATCTCGATGACACCAATGGTTATAAACAAATCTTTGAAAATGTTATTGGAGCTTATTTGAATCATAATAGAGATGTTGATTATCACCCATCTCTTGTTCACTTATGCGCACCGTTTGTTTATTGTATGAAGAATGAATATGAAGTATACTATTGTTTTACAAGGCTTATGTCTACGTTAGGTAATTTTAATCATATTCTATTTAGAGATTTTTTTTTTTTAAAAAAAAAAAAAGATTCATTCATTTTTTTTAGATGAATACAATTCCGTTCACAAGATAAATGAGCGCGTTGCTAACTTCATGACATTACTTAGAGCTGTAATTCCTGACCTGTAAGCATCTTCAAATAATATTTCTTATTGTTATTCTTTATAATATAAATACTTCAATTCAAAATTTATTTCAGATGTAATTATTTTGAAGAAGAAGAAGTTGATATTAACGAATGGGCTTCGTCATGGTTACAGAATTTGTTTGCAAAAGAACTTCAATTTGAAAATTTATTGAGGCTATGGGGTAAGTTGTCGAGCGTTATTCATGGGATGAAATTATTTATTTGGTAGCAGGGGTTATTTATCGATTTATTTTATATTTTTATATACAGATACATACTTTTCTATTGATGATCCTATTGAATTTCATCCATATGTGTGTTTAGGTATTGTTGAATGTTACATTATCATCTTGTCATTCATGCAATCAATTAACATAAAATCTTTTATTGTACTTATTTAGCGGTGTTAAAAAATACTCGGGAGAACCTTGAAGACTTGGAGCAATCAGAGATCCGAACATCATTACTGAATTTGCCTTTAATGGATATGGAACAAGTATGCAATAAATATTTATTTTTTTTATTTTTTTTTTCTTCCAACAAAGAAAAATTTTAATATTTTTATTTTTATTAGATAATTAACCAAGCCTTCAATATTCATCATGAAATATTGGAAAAACAAATTTCCGATTCTCTTTAATATATGCAAAGCAACTTAAATAAAAAAAAAGGCATATGCATAGAAGTTACTTAAATTTTATTATTTATTTTATTTATTTCTTTTTATTATTTTAAAAATTTTTTTTTTTTTTTAAATAAGAAAAAAGAAAAAAAAAATTCTCTAATATATTTTATATATAGAATAACGCTATTTTTATTAGTTAAATTTATAAAAAAAAAAAAAAAAAAAAAAAAAAATATTTCACGTTACAAAATTTTAAATTAATTATTTACTAATAGAATAACTTTCATATACAGTATAGATTAAAACAAACATAGATCGATTTATTATTATTTAACACGAGTTAATAGCTTTTTTTTTTTCCTTTGAACTAAACTTGATTGTGGCATGTCAGATATTAAGTAATCATTCCTATCTGATTTAAGCAAGTTCAGATTATAATAATACACAGCCAGTTCCGTTGTGTGGCAACTTTGGAGATCGGGAAGTTCTATTTATAGTTTCTTGGTATAATCATTCTATAAAGATTTCTTTTTTCATATTTAAGGGTATTAACAAATTCGGTAATATTATAATCAGTAATAAAAGGAAATTAAGGATATAATATCCTTAATATACATGATATTTTTAAATTTAGATAAAAGATTAATGTATAATTGATTTAACTATGTATTACAATCATTTAAAAAAAGTCGATTATTTATTTATATTATGCATATACTATACAGTATACATATAATGTAATAGATTGATTGACGTTTAAAAATAATTTTATTACAATAGTTTTGTTTTTATGGTATATCTGGTATATCTTACATTTGCCAAGCAATATTTATATTTTGTATTTCTTAGAATCTAAAAAAAAAAAAAAAAAATAAAGTTTTTTCTTTATTTTTTTTTTAAACGGAAACTTTTTTTTATGGTTTTTTTCTTTAAGTTTTATTTTTAAGTTTTTTTTTTTTTAATATGTCTCAACAAAAATCTTCCAATTGGAACAGTTTCTTTCATAGAGATCAATCTCATGAAACGGCTAATAATAATAATGCAACTATGGAAGAACCAACGAGCTTGTCATATTTTCCTCATAAACAAGACGGAGGTCATGGTGACGTAGAAAAACAAACTACTGGTAATAATCCAGAAGACCCTTCTTTCTGGAAAACTCCAGGAAGTGAACAAGTGAACGTTATGCCAAGCGCGCCTCCAGAATCACTCTATGAATCTAATCCTGAAAGAGAGGGAGCTGAAAGAGAGGGAGCGGAAAGTGATGAGGAATATGCAAGAAGAATACTCAGAGAAGAAGAAAATTATATGAGATATAGTCAAGGTAATATTGGACAGCCTGGTAGTGAGATGATAATGAAATATGACATTGAAGTAAGAGAAAGGAGTAATATTGGAGGTTCATATCCATATCCTCAAGGTGAAGCAGGAAGTTATTATAACAATGGAATTCCTGTACAAGTGGGAGCACAAGGACCACCGCCGACTAATACATCATATGATCCTAATCTACCAAAAGCATATATGGATCCTAACGTGCGACGACAATTACAAAAGAAAAGAATTTGGAAACCATATTTTACTTATCTTGTTACATTAATACAATTAGTTTTATTAATTTATGAATTCATATATAATCAAAAAGAAACCGGTAGTTTAATTCAGACTAAACCATCCATTAATCCATTGATTGGACCATATACTTCACCTACTCTTATTAGATTAGGTGCAAGATTTGTACCATGTATGAAACCCCTTCAGTCAATTCCCGCTGATACAGTTTTTCCTTGTATTGATCAATCATTACCTGATATAACTCAAGGTAGATGTACTTTGGAATCTCTTTGCGGTCTCGGAGGATTTAATAATGGTAAACCAAATCAATGGTATAGATTTATTACACCAATATTTTTACATGGTGGTATAGTACATTTTTTATTAAATATATTATTTCAAATACAAACTGGTAGACAAGTTGAAAGTGATATGGGTTTTTTGCGTTATGGTATAATTTATATGGGCAGTGGTATATTCGGTTTTATATTTGGTGCTAATTTTTCCAATGTTACTTTACCATCATTGGGTGCAAGTGGTTCATTATTTGGTATAATTGGCGTATTACTGTTAGATTTATTACAAAATTGGAAGTTGATTGCTAGTCCATGTTGGGAATTAACAAAATTATTATTAGTTATAATATTCTCATTTTTACTTGGATTATTACCAGTTATTGATAACTTTTCACATATTGGCGGTTTTATTATGGGTATATTATTGGGTTTGGTATTAATGCCTACTATAAGTTTTTCCAAAGTTCATAAAAGATTTAATTGGGTATTAAGAATTGTAGCTTTACCAATAGCTGCTTTATTGTTTTACCTCTTAATTACAAATTTTTATAATAATGATGACCCTGCTCAATCTTGTCCTTGGTGTAAGTATTTAGATTGCGCTCCTATTGCCGGTTGGTGTGATATAAATGGTATACAAAATTCAACTACTACAGTTAATCCCAATAATCCTTAAAATAATATTAAAAGAAAATAGAAAATCGAAAAAAAAAAAAAAAAAATATTATTTAATTTGAAATTCTTTTATGAGAATTAGAAAATCATTACTAGAATTTTTACTATTTGAAGTTTGAAGACTTTTTATTATTATTCAATATTAATAATTTTAATATGTTCTTACTTTTTTTTTCAAATGATTGGCTGAGATTGATTGATTTGATTTTACCAATTTTATTTATCAAATTTCAAATCTCAAATTTCAATCATCTATCAAATTTTTTTTAAAACGAAAGAAATGAATTGAATGTTTTTTATTTTTTTTTTTTTTTTTTTTTTTTTTTTTTTTTTTTTGTATAGCTTCTTTTTTTTTTTTCTTGTTTATTAAAAATTTTCTCATATATATAAAAAATATATTTACATGATATTCTATCTAAAAAAAAAAAAAAAAAAAAAAAAAATCTTGATAACTAATCTTAAACTTCATGCATACAACAAAATTCGTATGTATGAAAAGTGATGTATATAAAAAATCATCATCAAGATGATCGAAGAGAGAAAAAAAAATTTTTTTTTTAAAAAAAAAAAAAAAAAAAAAATAAAAAAAAAAAAAAAAATATTATATAATTAAAATAAAATATATAAATATATAGAAACAAAAATCAATCACTCAGCATCCATTATTTTCTACTTCCTTCACTTAATTAAAAAATAAATAATAATATAAAGTAACATAAAAAAATATGATTTAAACTTTTTTTTGGTGAAATATTACAAAATTAATATTTATATTTATATATATACAACTTATTCGAAGAAAAAGTTGCCTTTTTTGTGCCAATTAAACACTTTACATACAAAAATATAATAATAAAAACCCAACCCATGAAATATATATATATATGATGCAGGTTTATAAAAAGAAATATTACAAATATTCAGAGAAAAAAGAAACCTAATATCTAATAAAATATAATAATGATAATAATAATAATAATAATAAAAATAAAATAAAAGTAAACGCTAAAAATTAAGATATCTTTTTTCTCTGAATATAATCTATTAAATTTTATCCAATATATAATAATATAAAAATTCTAGATAACCTTTACCATTTTCGTGTTATATCTAAATTATTCATGATTATAAAATACACAGCCCTCCACATGATCCCATTTATTGTTGTTGTTGACATTCAACGTTTTGTTTTAATGGAGGGTATTTTTTAGAACCTTTTCCTTTACCAATATTCTGTCCGGTTTGACCTACTTTCTTCGTTTGATGTTGTTGACTATTATAGTAACTGTTCTGTCGTTCTTGAAATGGTGCATCCTGCGAACATTGTTGTTGACAATTAACGCCTTCATCTTTGTTTTCAGTCTTGACGGAACCACGAAGGTTCTTATGACGACCGTATTTTTTGCTACTCTGGTTATTTCCACCATTCTTTGAATTGTTAAAATTCTTTACCTGCACATTAGAATTATTACTACCGTCAAAGATCTTATGATTGCTTCCATTTATTTGCTTAGCATTATTATTGTTGTTTGGATTTCTCGAATAATTGCTACTATTATTATTATTAAAATTCGAACGCGAGTGATTGTTGTTTGAATTATTGTTATTCACACCTCGATTCGAGAAATTGTTGCCGTTACTTGCTAATTTCCCATTGTTGTTACTGTTTATTATTTTTGAACTATTATAATGTCCATTCGAGCCTTTCCAGCTATTAGAGCTACTACTATTATTATTATAGCCTCTGAAGGTGTTATTACTACTATTATGACCGCTTGCATTATAATCGTTGTTGTAATGTTGCCCTTGATTAATATGAGACGGTGTGTTAAATGTCGTATCTTGGAGGTTAGAATCACCGCAATTCAAAGCTAATGGTGAAGGAGAGTTGTTCGCGTTGTTCGTTCGTAAATTTCCAGAATTATTATTATTCTTCTTCTTTTTATTATTATTAAAACCATTCGACTTATTCTGATGATTTTGTGGTTGATAATTGTTCTGAGTATTATTTTTATAGCTGCTCTTTGTATTACTACTACTATAACTAGTATTACTAGTGTTACTAGTATTACCACTTGTTTGACTATTTGAACCATCAGATGATGATTGATGTGACATACGTCTTTGTTGATTAATCGGTCCATCGTTCGATTGTCTATGGTAAAACTGATGTGTTGCTATAAAATCATTACGTAACGTAACAGGTAAACCACCATTACCACTATTAGACGGTGGTATTGAATTAGACGAAAGGCTATCATCAACTTTATAATTATTGCATGATATGAAATCAACATTTTCGGTATGCTTTTGATACTGTCGTGATGCCTGAACATTTTTATTATTGTAGTTACGATTCTTGATATTCAATTTATGGTTCTGTTTTGAACTTGAGATTTGGGTAGGATTAGAACGGTCGAAATTTGAATTTGAAGATAAATCATCAGTTATTATTGGTTCCTCAGCTTGTTTGAAATTGTATCCATTTCTATTCGAATGTTTGTTATGAGTTCTCTTATCATGATCATAATGATTAATAAAGGACTTTTGGTCCGAATTATATTTATTATCTGAATCATGATAAGTAATCGTATTTTGTGAATAAAATGGCTTTTGCTCAGAATAAGAAGGATATTGAAAACGGGCTGAACCTTTCTTATTATTGTCAGCTTTTTGGTTGTTGTTACTCTTGTAAAAGGATTGACTTTGATTCGAAATTGGATCAACATATCTTACAACCCCTTCGTATTCAGAATCCTGAGATTGACCGTAATTATGATCATCGTTCTTTTTCTTTACAGTATGCGAATTACCTTTTTGTCTTGATTGAGAACGCATTTGTTCATTCTCTTTAAATACATTATATTGAGTATTATAACGTCTGTTTTGATATGGAATATTGTTTCGTATTGAGCCATCATTATTCTCACCGCAGTAGTAACTATTTTCTGATACCGGAGTAGACTCTTCACTACCGTTATAATGACCATTCTGTCTCACACTATCGAATCTTCGCATACTAGATCCATCTTCCTCGTCATCATTACTTTTCTCGTTTATATCGTGAAAATTGTCCGTTGTATTACTCAAACAACCATTCTGTCCGTTCTGAAGAAGTTTCGAATGTTTTTTATTACCTTGTTTATATATAGCATTTTGTTTATTATAATTATTACGTTTGTATTTATTGTAACGAGGTGGATTATAGTAATTATTGTTGTTGATGTACGGAATTGGAAAATGGTACTCTTCGCAAAGCTTTTCTAAACAGGCAGTTTCATAAAGAATGTTATAAGCCCTTCGAAATTCATCCCTTAACCCGTTGACGCTAATGTCATCAGCACTGTTGCCTAAATTCCTTGTCGTATTAAAGGGTTCTTCGACACATAACATTTTCCAGCCTTTACATGTATCCCAACCTTTCTCTACTTTCGTAAGATATTTGCCTTGTCGTAGAGATATAACGTGATTATCATAATCAAACTCATATGCCATCCTAAAAAAAAAGTAAATAATCAACTTAAAATTTCATCATAAAAAAAAAAAGGAAAAAAAAAAAAAAAAAAAAAAAAATACAAATATGATTAAAAGCTCACCGTCTGAAAAATGCAAACAACAAACCACCTATGGTTTCTTTGTTCTGTGAACCATATTGTGACAAAGAACACACATCTTCACAAAATGATGCATCTTCGCCATTTACCATTATTGGCTCAACACCGGCATGTGGCAAGTTATGAAGAACTGGTAATATCGGTGGAGTTCGCAATTGCAGGAAATTCAAAATTATGCAGGTCCAGGTGTAAGTAGATATGGTACCACCCTTCGCTAAGAAAGAAAATATATAAGTATACAGTATAAAAACCGTTAAGCAGATAATTTTTAAAATCATATTTATTTAATTTTACCAGCATCATTCAAAACTCTTCTCCGTGCCCAATATTTTACGACCATTGCTAATGGTCGTACTCTTGGATCAATGTTTACATAGTTCCGTATTAAGCGTGTGTTATGTAAAGCCAAAGTATTGTTTACATTTATATCACAGGCCAAATCTCTATCAGAAAAAAGAATATAAATATATATATAAAATAGTACCAAACATATTAAAATACACTTTGAAAACTAATTGTTTAATGCGATACTTACAATTTATGATCAAATAACCTTACTATGGGTACTTTAGCTTTGGATACGATCTGTTCTATGACCATGTCTTTATCTTTATTAATAAAGAAAGAGGAGAAGAAAAATATATATATATATATTTTTTTTTCATAAATATCTATTTCGTTTCACGTCAAATAATAATGAAAGATAATTACGTTTCGCTAAACAATTAGATAAATTAAATATATTTTTTAGTCCATTCCAGTGTGTTGTGACGCATAAATCTACATCAGAATATGTTGTTCCGAGTTCATTCATGGAGGAACTTTATAAAATCAAATAAAACAGGGTAATAAATTTTAATTGATAATAAAATTAAGACAAAATTTGACCATATTTTAATGAAAAACTGCAGGCAGAATCATTATAAAAGTTTTAAAAAGGTATTTACCCAAACATATGTACTTTTATGTCTTTATCTGGCCATTCATCGTTTAGTATTTTTTCAATTTTATTGGCAAGAATTCTTCGTTTTTCGTTAGATTCCTTTGTTGGGAGTAATGACTTTTTTTTTTATAAATATATATAGAAATAAAAGTAAAAAATTTGATTAAAAAATTATTGTTGATATAGAGACTCATACGCATATATTTATGTTTTATTATTATTATAATTTTAGTTAACAACTTGTTCTTTTTTTTATTTTCTCCGTAAACTTGAAGCTCATAAATAAAATAAAATACCTCAAAAAGGCTGTACATTGCTCGTGTAAGATTAGTTTCTTTTATTGGGTTTAATATTATAGGAGGCCCACCCAAACATTTTGTTATTTCGTTGGTACTTTTACTAACATGAGCAGACTCAGAGGCCTGCTCTGACTGATGGTTGAAGCGCGGTTTTTGTAGATAATTCATGATAACATAAATATGTTATATCGTGCGTGTGAAAAGTGTTATTATTATAAAAAGTAAAAAAAAAAAAAAAAAAAAAAAAGTCGTTTGTTATAAAATAGAAAAAAATGAATGGTAAATTTTACAAATACACCGGTCGGATAGTTTTTTTTTATAAATGAAAATTCTTAACAAAGATAAAAATTTAAAAGTGTAATTTGTAAACGTAAAATGAAATATTTTGCCCGAAAAAAAAAAAAAAAAAAAAAATGTTGAGCACTTCTAATAATTTATGTACTACCATACACCTGTATACTATGAGAAAAATGCAGTATAATCAGGAAAAAAAAACAAATTCCATTTATAAAAATTAAGGTTTCACAGTTTCACTTTTTCATTTAGACACAACACCAAAATGAGGTTTTTTAGAAATACGTCAGAACTTTACAGTTAACATTTTTGAAATTAAAACCTGTTTATTAATACTTTTAGTTATCGCGGGACCTTCTATTTGATTAAATATGTAAATATGTAGATCCTGAATAAATTCACCAAATAACTATGCAAATTCTGTATAAATAAATATTACGTCAAATATTAAAAGAAATCAGCACAATGTACTCGAATAAGTCTGAATTTGGGAATATTTTTTTATCAATGATAAGTTAAAATTTTTATAATAAATCAATTATATAATAATCAATTATATAATTTTATATACAACTTACATACATAATAATAATAATTCTTGTGTATCACGAAACAAAGACTACATTAAAAATGATTTTGTTATTACTACTTTGCGTTAATGGAGATTTTTTTAGTGGGAAAAAAAAAAGGAAAATAAGGTTTTTTTCATCATGACCACCTGTCACTCGAACGCCCAATTGCTTTATTTCTTTCGGATGAATTAATTGTGTATGTTTGACGCTCATTCAATCATTATATTGATTTGTGCAACGTAAAGATTTATTTTGACATCTCTTTAATAAGAAAAATGAACGTTGTTACTGCGGCATCAAGTAATTTTTAGGCTAATTACTGGGGTTTCATTCTTTTTTGGAACTTTTCTCGGTTGATAGTCATGCAAAAAAAAAAAAATTACTTTATCGGAATTGTAACAATTACCGGCGTTTTGTTCCAATCTCCGATAATCATATGAAACGTTTTCTTATTAGGGATATCGACAGATCTATGCATAAAAATCTTTCATATTGCGCAGCATTTTTTTTTTTTTTTTTCAAACAAGTTTTTTTGATTATATGGATTATAGATCGAGTTTTGTTACATAGTGTCAACCTTTTATTTGTTTAATACTCATTGTCTAACTTTATTACTATACAATCATATGATACAGGAATGTCTAAATTTGCATTTAATAAGACTATAAAAATCAATCATCTAAAATTGGAATTTGTTTGAATCTCACATGATTTAATGCTTCCTAATTTAATGAAATCTAGCATTTATATCTTACTATATATATTATTATAATAATAATATGATAAAATATTTGATAATAATCTTAACCTTTTTAATTTAAATGATTTAATCTTAATTCATTTAATAATAATATATATTGTTCCACTAGTTTAAAAAGTATTTATATTATAAAATTATTTACTGCTTATTAATTAAATATGATCTACTTAATATATAATTGATTAATTGTATAATAATTAATATATTAACTAAATGTAAAAAAGTCTGTAAAATATAAAATTAATCATATCAAATAAGGATATTTATCTAATAAATTAAGCAATTTTATTATATATTATTAAATATTTATTAATAATATAATTAAAAAAAAAAGCTATAATATCTTGAAATTAATTTTAACTTTAAATTTCATCCTAACAATTTATTATTTTTTCTTATACTTATTATATTTTTTTTTTTTGTGTATTTATCAAAATTATTATATATTTGGTTTTTTTTTTAGAAAATTATATTTAATTTATAAATAATTTTCATAAATTAAAATATATGTATATATAAATTAGCCAAATCTTTTTTTGAATTTTAATTTTAATTTTATTATTAAAATTTTACTGGTTAATCTTTAATATTATATTAATTTTAAACTATAATTAATCTATATTTTATAGAATTAAAGTTAATACGATTTAAAATATTCCCTTACGATTTATTTTTACATGAATATCCATTATTTCATGGATTTGATTATTAACTACATTAAGAATTAAGCGTACAATAACATTATCTCAAGTCTCAACAGGTTTTATTCTAATATGATTTTTTTTTTTTTTAAACATAAATCCCAACAGCCATAAATAAAAATAAAGTTCCAAATCCTAATAATAATGAAGCAGGAATAGCCGAGGAAATTTCTTGTATTAATGAAGTTTTTGCTTTTATTCTGTTATAGTAAAAATTGTTGTTAAAGATTAAATATATGCAATCCCGATTTTGAAATCAATTTCAAAAATAATTAAAGGATACACAGAGAAAGTACTTGTTGTAATAAATCCTAATAATAATAATAGAAATGCTAACATAGGAAATAAAATTTGTGATATTGGCGCCTCGTAAGGTTTCGCTACTTGCCAATCCGTCTATAAAAAAAAGTCATTAGCTGATTTAATTGTAAAATGATACAAGGAATATAAGATGAACAAATACTTACTAGACTAGACATTTTTAGTTGTAAAAATTTTAAAATCGAAAATTGTATTAAAAAAAAAAAAAAAATGGAAAAGGAGAGAGTAAAAAAAAATTTAAAAGTAGCAGGAAATCGTATTATATCTTAAATTTGTGTGGCAGCTGGTGATTGGCTAATAGATTTGTGCATCATTTAATCTCGAGTAACCTAAAATCAAACAGAAAAAAAAAAAACTTTTTTTTTTTATCGTTATATAATAAAAGTTTCTCGAAAATGCAAAACGATCAAGGTATCCAAGTTGATATTTACAAGCCAAGAAAATGGTAAATTTTCGATTTAATATCTTTCTTTTTCGTGTTCACGAAAATTATTTATTTTGACGTTACTGAAAATAAATCGACTGAAATTATGATAGTACTGCTACAAATCGACTTATAACCGCAAAAGATCATGCATCAGTGCAAATTAATGTTGGAGATGTTGATGATAAAGGTCATTTTACTGGCAGTTTTAAACGATATGATTTGTGTGGTTTCATCCGTAGTTCAGGAGAATCTGATGATTCTTTAAATCGTCTTGCTACAGAGAGTGGGTGTAAGTAAATCAGATTTTTTAACTTGATATTATTTATGATTTTAATGAAAGATATTAATTTAATTTTCTTAAATTTTTTATTCAAATCAAAAGATCTAAAAAAGTATGTATTCTCTTTAATTTATTTTAAATTAAAAATTCTTTTTATAATAATATAATTAACATTACTTTATCTTATCTCTTTAAAAGTGTATGGTCTGCTTCTCAACGTTAAAAATATTTTCAAATATTTTAGATTTTCTTTTTCCTTATAATGTGACATTAAAATTGAAATTATTTTTGATTTACAATTTATTTCCTTTAATCAATAAATAATTTATACAAAATCATATGTAAAGTCAATATATTTTATGATTTCGAATTATTCGAAATTTTATTTCGTAATTAAGTAAAAGAAAAAGTGTATATCGAGAATATAAGTTTTTTTGAATAATTTTTACGCAATAAATATGCGTATAATTTGCCCTTTTTTTCATAACTTTTATAAAGTAAATATTTAAAGCATTGATTTCCCTTTTCTATAATTAATAACAAAATAATTGCATTAGTCGCGTAAAAAAAAAGAATACATAAAACAAAGTTATCCTTTATGACAACTTAAAGTGGTTGAATGAATTTCATTTTTTTATGGCGATGAAATCGTAGTTTCTGTTGTTTCAATTTTTGCTTTATAAGTAATACGTGGGTAATAATACCATTCAACGAATCTTGACCACGCTATTATGAAGAATAAATTTAATATACAAAATCAAAATTATTAACTTATTGTTCACGAAAAAGAACATGTTCTCGTTCTACTTACCCCAGAAAGAGAATTTTCTACCTAACCAACGGCCTAACAAAGGAAGTAAAAAAGCAACTAAAATTTGTTGCATTTGTTGAACAATTTCTTCCCATTCTTCATCAAAATCAGACATATCAGATAAAGTGTCTTCGGCTTCTTCTTGACCTTGTTGACTATTTATTACTCGTGTTGCATTGTTATTTCCATTAAATTGTTGTACCGATGGTCTTGTACCAAGACGCCTTAAATTATCAAGGTAACCTTCATCAATATAACCACTCTCGTCTGTTGTCGGTGCACGCGCCTGTGAATTTGTTGGTATTTGTCCTACTACTTGAGCCATTTAAAAAGTGAGAAGAACAAGTGAGGAGTGCAAAGAATAATGGTATACATAATTTGGTTTTGTCACACAATGACGATAATGACGATCTTCTACTTTTCAAGATAAATCAGTATGTATGTTATGCTGCTATAAAGTATCATCCTTGATTGGTCCCGCGATCGAATCTTTAAAGCTCGATCTTTTTTTGGAGATTTTAGTTCAAACAAATCCTATTAGCATAACAAGCCTATTTAAAGAAACGCGTGAAAAAAATGACCATTTATCAATATTTTTGACTACGATGCCTAATGAACTTCACACGGGTTTTGAACCCTTGGAAAATACCTTTGTCAAATTGGTTCGTCCGAAACATCAGTAGCAGAGTAGCTCTTTTCATATTACTAGTATGTAATCAACTAAATCAAGTCAGGAATCAGGATTAACTCAACACGTGAAGAGATAATCTGCGCCACAATAAAATGGAACCACCAGATTAAGAAATAATTTATTTAATTTAGTGTGTTGTACAGATCATATATTTAAATCTATTTGGAATCTGTATAAATCTTTTAATATATCTGTTTTCAGTACAGTATCTTACAGTATCTTACAGTATCTTCAAAAAGCTATATAATGTTTTCTTCAAATTGTTTTATTAAGAGTTTCTGGTTGGGTAAAGCGTTGCAAACTGAAGAATTATCTAATATTATTACACGAAATGAAATTATGATCTCTTTGAACAAATGGCAGAGTTGTTTAAATCCTCGTGTTAAACAGTTATTAGAAAATAATAGCTTGAACAAGTTTTTATTAGATTGTAATATTCCAATAGAAAAAGGGTTACTTAAAGAAAACGCGTTTATAGGGTTACGGAATAGTACGTGAATAACTTCATTACTATGTGTTGGTTTTTTAAGATGTTATTAAATATTAATTACTTTTGCTCTTTTTGTCAATTAGGTAATGTTCCTTATGGTACTTTAGAAGCAGAACCTTTAGCTGCAGCATCAAGTAAAATAAAAATTCTTGCGTATCAAATTTCCCAATTTTTTGATTCTAATATTATATCAACGAACGATTTTTTTAAGATATATGATGATGAATTGGAGTGGTGTGGGAATAGTGACGTATGTTTCTTATGATTTAATAAGTATTTTTTATCAATCAGACTAAAAGAATTTATTTTATTAGGTATTTAGAAGATGTGTTGAGCTGTATCTTGAAAAAGACTATTTATCAGTTTTATTAATAGTAATATCGAATTTGGAACGGTTATTAGGGGATGTAAGTCACTTTTGCCTTTAATAAAATTAAAAGAATAGAATAAAAATTAATTTAAACTTGATTTTCCTAGATAATTTATTCATTACATGATGATACAGATACACCAGTTATTCCTTCACTTATTCGTGATTTGCTTATTGCCCCATCTCTTATTTCATTATTGGGAGAAGAGATGATTTTTTTCCTTAGATGTATCATTGGACCGCCAAATTCTATGAACCTAAGGAATGTACTTTGGCATGGTTTTATCAACCCTCACGAATTTTTAAAAGTACCGGTCAAATGGTATTGTACACTCATATTAATTATCACCATGAGTATTTGTAATATGGTAAGACACAAGGATATAATTGGCTTATTGAAGAAAAGAAATAATGTGAACTTTAAGGGATTTTACTATTTGACTCTATTTTTTGACAACGTTGATGACAGGAACGCATATATTTCGGTCGAGAAAAGTTTTGATGAATTATATGAATGTGTAATGTATGAACATGGTTTGTTGAAGATGATTCATCATTTTATTAATATTTACTTGTAAGAAATAATAGAACTAACGCAACTTCGTTGATATTGCAAAAAAAAGCATTACCTCCACAATATCCTCATCATATGATTCTGGAATCTCTACTTTTTAAAAATTTCTTTGTGATCCCACGAACTCATTCAACCTGGTTGTGCTCATTTCGTTATTTATCTAATAACCAAGTTTTATTATTTCTCGTCCTTGCGTTACCACTTCTTGAGCATTGTCTAAGAAGAATTTATGTTTGTGTAAATAAAGATGTACAAGGACATCGAATATGCACGGTGGAGGCCGGTGAATATTTTTTGACACTAGATATTATCTTAGGGGAAAAGGTTGCATGGGCTTTCTGTGGGATTGAAGAAGAGAAACATGAAGAAGAGCGAATGAATGAACTTTATTCAGAACTTGGAGGTGGTGCAATGGTATATAGTGAGCTAATTTGAATTTACAAATTTAACTTATAATCTAACTTTTTCTTTTTAACTGCAATAAAGGATTTACTTCTTGATCTTTTTGTTCATGCTGATGGACCCAGGTTAAGAGATCGAGTAGCTCATGGAGAAGCAAATCATTTAATTGATTCTCCGGAATTATTTAATCTATCCAGTCCTTTATATAAATATTTTATAAGTCTTTTAATCGTATTATGGAATAAATATGAATTAAAAATCCCATTGATTCATGAAGAAGATGTAATCAAAAAGGACAATAGCTCTATTCAAACTATAGATATAGAATCTTATGAAAAATGGATATCCAATTATCGTTCTAGATTTCATCCTATTTCTATGTTGTGGAAAGAAAGTGTTCAAGTAATTACAAATGTATGGAAATGTTGGAATGTTTATCAAGAAATGGCAAAAACTAGCAGGTTTATAATGAGTAATTGGATTGAACCTTCTTGGGTTACCGTTGATGATAGTTTTAGTCTATTTGAATATGATTTTCTCAAAGATGTTGTGAAATTTGATAGCATTTCTTTGGTTGTACAGGAATGTTGCTCAAGATTTTATAAGCGTAAATTTGGAAATGCAATGAATGATAAAAAGGCCATATATTTGAATGAAATTAGTTATACAAGAGATGATGCCAAAGTTATTAATTTTAGACGTGGTGTGATTAAGAAAGCTAATGGCGGGGTTGAAAAGGTAATTTATCTGTAAAATTTAATTTACTTTTTAAAATTATGTCATCTAAATCATAATATTGATTATCCAGTTACATACTATACTTAAAACTCTACAATTATCAACTTCTTTATCATCGCGTAAACGTAAGAATACACAAACATTATTTGACTTATTTCCGAGTATTTTTCAACAATTATGTTATGCATTATTAACTCTTGAACAAATAAGAGATCAAAAATTAATGTTGGCAATATTAATATTTATTGAAAGATGGAACGGATTTTGTGTTGAAGGAAATTGGAAAAATATCAATAAAGCATTTGAAGAATTTATTAAAGTTAGATAATCTTATAATTATGGTAGTTATTTATCTAATAAACGAAAGTGTTAAAGTTAAAATCACATGTTTGGCTGATCAGAGTAATTGGTCATGCACATCAGGAATACAGGTTAAGATGAAACGCTTCAAAATCTTTTCATGTAATAGATCAAGGGAATCTTTCAGGATCATTATTTAGTTTCTTGAATTCTCGAGATAATACATTTAGCAATGCTGAAGTAATATATATTTTTTTAGCCTTGACAAGGAATTTGTGTTACAAATGTTAGTTAATTTAGAAGATCCTGGTGGTTATGCATTTGCTCTTCTAGGATCAAAATTTATCTTATCAGATTCTTGGCAATGTATTATCAATTAATGATAATGTTACTTGTATTGATTCACTTTCCTGTATTTCTGTATGTGTTTATGAAGAAAGGGCAGCAAATATTTTTTGGATATTTTCAGCAGTTGATCCTAGTAATACGCAACTTTCGCATATTCAATAATTAGAAAAATGTGAAACTTGTACAGAAAATGTGGGATTTATTATGAAATTACAATTAAATAAATAAATGACCAAATTTAATAAATTTAATAAATTTAATGTAAAATGTGTATTAAGGTTATATATGAAATTAATATTACATGAAGGTTATAGGTATAATAAATTGTAACACTCGTACCATATCGAGGTTTTGATTAAAATGATGCAACCAGTGTATAATATTCAAGTCAAATGCTTATTGCGCAATGCGCAACAAAAAATTATGCGCAATTTGCGCAAAAATATATCCAATTTGCGCTCAAATATGCTTTACACAATGTTATATCTAAAATAAAAAATTGTAAGTTGCGCGATGCGTAGATTAAAAGCATATCTGATTTGCGGAAATCAAAAATAGTTTGCGCTCCGCAAATTCCGCAAATAGATTTTATACACTGGATGCAACAACGATAAAATAACAAAATTGCATATTAATTATTTGAACAATTTTTCAATTATTATTGGATCAAGTACAATTACTCTTGGCAAAAATTTATGACCAATTAATAGATTCGAGGCATGCTCAAGTGTCGCGTTAGGAAATAGGAATAAAAGCACTATGTATAATAAAAATACATTATATACAGCAATTTAGAAGTATCTATTTGTCAAGTGGTTGTAGCTTATTCATATCTTCATATTTTTTATTAATATAATTTCTTTCATTCGAGGGTTACTTTGTCATATTTCTATTATTTTAAGCATAAAATAACCAATTAACAATCTAAAACATTTATCCAAAATAATAAAAACTTTTCTCACTGCAGCAGTGCAGCTTGATACAGGCAACAAAATATAATAAAGCTCAAATTTTGGTAATTTGTTCCCAAGATTCGTCCAATATTCTTCTTACTATATTGACGCAAATTTTTTCTTTCCAATGAAGTAAAATATATTTAAGATCAAAATTTGGGTAGCCTGAAAAATTGAGCGTGCAGAATGTTAACTTCAAAGTTCAAAGTATAAAAAAAAATTTAAAGTATTGAAGTTGATTATCTATATTTTTCTCAATGAAACTTATTATTTTCGTTATTTTTATTATTTTTAAATATTTATTTTTTAACCATAATACTTATAATTATAAAGACTGTTTAAAGTAATAACATAATGTTTCTTTTAAATTGTTAAACTGTCGATAACATTAACACTTTTCCCACAATCTTACACTTATTATTGGAATTTACATTTAATGTAAATTTTTTATTAATAATATTATTAAACACACAAATTAATTAACTTCTCCAATAATCTTTTTTGTAAAGAATCACTTAACACAAAAAGTCCTTTTGTAGTAACTATACGATGAGTAGGCATAGGTTGATATGTTCCTTGAATGATTTGTCCATCTTTAACTTGAACCATACCAAAAATATCTTCAGGATATGGAATACGACCCCATACTGCTGGATCTCTTGCATCTATTATTGAAGAAATTAGAATACAAAATATATGTTGTAAAATCAAATGATTGAAATACCTGCTACATGAAGCCATCTTTAAATTATCGAATTAAAATCAAAAGAATGTCATTTGTTAACCATTTTTTTTTTTTTTTTTTTTTTTTTAGAAAAAAATAATCATTATCATTATTATTAGTCTTTTTCTTACTATCTCTAACATTACTTACCCGTTTTGATAATATTTAGCCAATGCTTGTAATTGTGCATCAGAATCACCAACATTTTCAGCAATAACTTGATGAAGAAATTGGGTAAACTTTTTATTTTCAATAAAATTTTGTATGGTAATTTTAGGATTATTATTATCGTCAACTTCTGAATCAAAAGGAATTCTACCTATAACAGCTATATCAGCATGTTTATTAACTTTATCATTATTAGAAAGAAATGATACCAAATAATTAGTAGAATCAATTGTTGGATGATAATAAAGTCCTTTATAATTTTTATCTTCAATAAATGTTTTTGTCATCATTGAACGACCTAATACCAGTAAATTTAAGTGAACATTACCAACTACTCTAGATGATATTAATGAAGTTTTTGATAAATGATTAATTATTCCTCTCATTATTATTTAAAGATTTATAGATTTATTGGAGAGGATATTCTTCGGACTCATCTCGTTAATATTCGCATAACTGATTGGTCCCATCGCACATGATTTTTTTTCAAATTATGTCAGCTGATATGACATGCCTACAAAATTGCTTTATGGGGAAAGTAATTATTTTGTGAAATTCAAACTTCTCTATAAGCTCGGGAATCTCTGAATTCTTTTTCTTAAGCTCGGTAATTACAACTAAGAGCTTGGCATTTAATTCTCTTAAGTAACGTTTCGATTCTTTTTTTTTTTTGTAGGTCAAGAATCGATGGATTGCTGTTTATACACTAAATATTCAAAATAATAATAAAATCACGCGCGTGAACAATTGTTCACGCCGATCGCTTTTGCAAAAATAAATATGTAGAACGTTATACATGCGAAAAATTAAATAAAGATATGGACTTTGCCCGTGATACATGACGCTTCTATAATTATTTTTCTTCCACGCAACACGATGGGTCATCACCATTGATATCCTATCCTTTAATAAACCCACTATAACCTCCAAATCTTCTTTACATTCTTGGTTTGATATCCTTGAGAGCATCTTCCGTCAGTGAAACCCGATACTCGATCCTGTTTGTACAGTAGATAGCCCCGGTGTTATGGAGGATGAAATACCATTATGTGGCTAAATATTGTGAAACGAATCTTTTTATATGAAAGATATCCAAATCTTATTATATCATAACACCATAATCAATAATACAATTCCGGATTCGAACTGCTTGAAGCTAGCTGATAAAAAGTGTTGAGCACGACCTAATCCCCCTGTCCATTGAAAACCCACGCATGATTAATACCTGCGAAACCAACTAGTGGCATTGAATTGCCAAGTACTCATATCAACTACAACATACACCGGATCTACAACCGCCCGAATGTCCTTACATACAAGATAGTTATTGTTAATTCTTAACATTAATTTTGGAATGCCTAATCTTATCAATTATCGTAAAATCCCACGAAATAGTGGAAATGTTGTGCTCATTTTTAGATCCTCTTCCGTTAGCATTCCTTGAAAGCTAACCATTTCGCTTTTCCTGTACCTAAATCCAGAATCAGAATACTATAACCAGACGATAAAATATAATCAAAAAAAAAACTTGCACATACATAAACTGGATGTTTATGTCCAATTTTCTAGCACCATCCGCCTTTATCTCACAATTCATATCAAAATATTGTCGTATATTCTCTTCTGGAGGCATTGATTTCCAGAAATACCATCAGCAAAGTCTGATAGATTAAAAAATTCTAATTTTAGTATACAGGCAGATTTTTATAATATTATTAATATTAAAAACTTTTTGCCGGAAGCTGTAAGCGAATTACTTTTTTTCCATTTGAATAAACTAAGAATAATTTAGCTTGAAAATACATAATAAAATAACAAATGATAAACTTTCATAATAAATTTTTTCATAATATAAATATCGATTATCAAACTTAATTTACTTAATTTAAAATTTAATATGGCGATTACTATTTGATCGATTAAATTGGTCGATCAAACATGATTGATCAAGTTTGATCGATCATACTCTCTATAAAATCATCAATTAATCGATCAAAGGTTTTGGAGACAATTAAATTCCCTACATGAATACAACTAAATATAGAAACTATATCTATGTCGGGATCCGATTTAGTTATTATCAATATAAAAGAGATAACCTAAATCACTATTATAAGGAACTAACTACATAAAAAAAATCCCAAAAAATAAAAAAAAAGGCGATACATTAAGCGTAAAAATAAAATTTAAAACCAGATAAAGAACCAAAATAACTATCACTATAAAAATATTTATAAAAAATAAAAGAAGAATTATTAACATTAAAAATATCACTACGTTGTCTATGTGAATGCCATGAACCCGAATGTAAAAAATTATAACTAGTATATCTAATAAACGCGTCTTGTTTGAATTTAGCTAATGGATTAAAATTCTCTGTTAGATTAAAAGGATCAAATGATACTTGACGTGAAGTCCTATGAACTCGATGTCGTTATCTATCACATGTAAAAATTACCAAATCTGATTACCATTTTGAACAAATGTCACGTGTTCAAGCTTTTTTGATTATTTAGTAGTTATCCCCCAGGCACGTTTGAAGCGAATTTCATAAGTTAATTTAAGACCTTTTCTGATAGAAGCTATATTTTTATTTGTTCTGTAAGTTTACTTAAGAATTGGAATGATTAAAAATGCCGTTTTTGACTTTAAATAATATAACAGTCAAAATTATCTTTTTGTCAATCATTTCCAAATTGAGATTTTAAAAAAATGATATTTTGATAATGGTAATGAAGATATCAAAAAAAATCTTGAAAGTAAAGAAGATGGTTTTAATAAAAGTTTTAATAATGGTAATAAAAATATATATCAGAAGCCAATTTTCTTATAAATTTAAAGTTAGAAAATAAAGTATTCTTTTTTTGAACAATATGAAAAAAAAGAGCTTATCACTTTTAAAGCCAAATCTAATTTAGAGTTAATTACCAAATCTGTATTAAAACATTTCACATACTTGAAATTCTAAAGAAATTGATAATTATAATTTTATATCATCTTAACTGTAAAACTCATTACATTTTATCTGTAATGAAAAATATGAGAATTATAGATTATATGACAAATAATATAAAAATAAAACAGAATATTGTCTTATTGGCTTTACTTCAAGCAATAAAATCAAATTTGTAATTATAACATAAAATTTATTATATAATCCTAAACTTATATTTATTTTTTTCATCGTTCATTAAAATACTATGAAAAATCTTCATGCATATCACCTAATATATAAAAAATAATAATGTTAGAGACTAGTATTACTTAGCCTACTATTGAAATTACACTTAATCAAGAAGAATTACATGTTTTATATATAATTGTATATATATTATTTTATTCTAACTAAGGTTGCTGGGCAAAACTAGGTAGTTTAACAAACTGTCTAAATGTCGAAAAGGTAAAACTTGACAAAACTATATTAAAATCTTAGCTGTAAAAAATTAGCGAAACTTGACAAATGTCAAAACTTATAGTAAATTATATTAAATAGCAAAACAATAGTAAAGTATTATTAAAAAATCAGTAAAACTAGAGTTTAGATGTTTAGCCAAATTTAAAATTAGTTTAGGCAGGCAACCTTAATTCTAATATTGTATTCATTCTGTTTTATATAATGATAGAATCTTACGTTGATTATTTAAATAAGTTTAAATGATAATAGTAGGTAAAGAAAATATTTTAATTTTTAACTTATTCTAAACATTTTAGAATTTACTCATTACTTAAAAGATAATAATAATATAATGTGATCTTATGCTAAATTTCTGATATTCTATTATAATACTTTTCTTAAGTTATCACTTTATTTAAATAAATGGTTCTATCTCAATAGTTACTGGTTTAATCATTTTTTATATGAAATACAAAAACTGGATCCAATTAATTTTAGTATTGTAGAAAGGTGTATAATATATCTTGTATTTTTATTTTTATATTCTATTTAAAAAGTTCTTATCTGCTCTTATTATGATTAGAAGTATCGGAGGCCAAGAGCTTTGGCACGTGTAAGATCAATATGAGTATATACATTATGGTAATTATATCGAAATAGTGGGGTATCCTTCTTTTCAATACTTATACGAAATATTCCAAAATGGCTATATCCTCGATGATTAGTTAAGTCTTTTAAAATCCGAAACTTACCTTTACCGATAGGAAAGTTTACAGCTGATTGCTGAATACTAAGATAAAGACTTGTATCATCATAACTCCTTCCATATCCTTTTCAGTTATTTTGTGCCCAGATAATTCCTCCCATCATTGCTTTACTTATCCATTGTGCTTCAAGTGCATCAAGAGGTTCATTAGCAGAAATACCTACACTTAATTTTTCGAATAGCTAAAGAGCTGTTTTTTTTATGTCCCAATCAAGTAATGATATATCAATTGGAAGGCCCAGCTTTTTCGTCTCCAGTAAAAATGCATCTCGTTCAGCATTAATTCTGATATATGCCTTTTCCAATGATTCTTGACGTTTAGCTAGAACGAAGAAGTAGTTTTTGCTAAACTTAAGTTTTTGAAATTGCTGGACGGTAATAAACTTAATTGCCTTTCCATTATATATGTGAACTATATCATTTACTTCATTTTCCTGATAAGTTATAAACTTTTTTGGCCTTTTACATTCAAAGCTGGGATGTTTTCTATCTGGATTGAGTACGAGAGAATAGTGTCCATTAGTGAGAGTGAGGGTTATTCTTCTTTGTGCTGGACTCTTAGAAATATAAGTATGATCACCTACTACATTAATAGCAATACTTCGAGCTAATCGTTCTATTTTTTCAATACAGGCAATTGGAATAGGATCATCTTGTGCCAAATTTAGATAATCTTTAATGTACTCAGGTTTTTCAATAGTTTGAGGCATATTCGAATAAGTGCCATAAGCCATTTTTAAGCACTGATAAAGGCAGTCATTTGTATCGCCACATTCACCTGATATCACTGGTAAATCCCTCATATAAATGATAAAGTTATCAAATCGCTCTGGATCACCTATATTATCAGGCATTTGGCTCTCATCGTAGTGGTCAAGTAAGGAGAAAAGATTTGCATCTTCTCCATTTATGGTCTAGCAACCTGGCTTCCAGTTTTCATAAGAAAGTAGGATTTGAAACTGTTTGCCTGGATATCGGGCTTTAAGTTTTTGATCAAGATTTGCTATCCCTTCTCTAGAGAACTGTCGGCCACTATACTTAACTTCTATGATATCCGGCCTATTTGGTAAATGACGAACTAGTCTTGATAACATTTCTTTGTAATATATAGTATTTATTTAATTGCTAATTTTTCATTATTAGGTTTGAAAAAAAAAAATAAAATAACTAACCCTTATATTTGATCAATTTCATCATATAAGCCATCCTCATCATAATCAGATTCGTCACCATTGGCCTCCATACATTCACGTTCATTTATTTGGCTATGACATTCTATTATCTGTGGTTGTAATTTTGCAACTTTATAGCCAGAAGGAGGTTCTACAAATACAGTTTCCTTATTCTCGTTGTATCTTTTTAGATAGTTGGCAAGTTCTACGCATTTTATGCGCCTATTTACATTATCATTGTATATGATCCATTCTTTTAGTTTATCTATAGCATCACCAAATTTTACAAGATATAGGTTATCTCTTCTTGCAATCTTATCAAATTCTTCCAATTCGGCTAAGAGGATATCCCAGTTATAGGAGTTATTTTTGTCTATATATTTAGCCCAGTATTTTTTGGCTGTAGAATATAGCTCATCTATCATTTTATCATGAAAATTCTTGTACCAGGGCTTTATGTAGTCATATTTATGTCTATCTATCTATTCCCAATATTTGGTGATATTCATTTTAGGCATGGGATCTGGATCAACTTTTTGAACTGGCTTTGATACTTCTTGTGATATAGACGGTTCAGCTGGTATAGAAGGACCAGGTATTCTGTATGGTTCTGGCTCTATCTCTGGATCTTACTCTGGTTCTTGCTCTACCTCTGGTTCTTGATCTGACTTAGCCGAAGGTGATATAAGAGTATTTAGTTCTGTTATGAAGTTATCTATTAGGTTTTCAACAGATTCTGAAGCAACAGGTTGGTCTTCTGTCTCCTCTTGTTCTGACTGAGAATCCATTACTTCCTCCTGCTCACAAACAGAATTAGGAAGTCTTTCAGGTGAAATTTCTATAAGAACTTCAGATTCTTTATAACCTTCAGGTACTTCAATATTTTCAGCTTCGTCTAAGGATGGTGCCGCAAATAAGCAATTGCGGAATAATTGCGATTTACGGTATTGCGGAACATTGCGGATTTTTAAACCTAAATATCCGCAATTCCGCAATCCGCAATTGTCCGCAATTCCGCAAATATTCCGCAATTCCGCAAAGTACCGCAATTCAATTGCGGAATAATTGCGGAATTGCGGCACATTTGCGGAATTGCGATACATTTGTGGAATTGCAATTTCGCTAAAGCAATCCAAAAAAACGTTGCGAAACGTTTTTTTTAATTAAAATATACTTTGAAAAAACGTTTCGCAACGTTTTTTCTTTAAATTAATTAAAAAAACGTTGCGAAACGTTTTTTTTAATTAAATATACTTTGAAAAAACGTTTCGCAACGTTTTTTCTTTAAATTAATTAAAAAACGTTGCGAAACGTTTTTTTTTAATTAAATATACTTTGAAAAAACGTTTCGCAACGTTTTTTCTTTAAATTAATTAAAAAAACGTTGTGAAACGCTTTTTATTAATTAAAATACTTTGAAAAAACGTTTCGCAACGTTTTTTCGTTAAATTAATTAAAAAAACGTTGCGAAACGTTTTTTTTATTAAATCGGTTCGGTAAACTGCCAAAACCGATCAGGTGAATTGCGGAATTGCAATTCACTAACCGCAATTCAACTCCAAAATCCGCAATATTGCGGATTTGATAAATCAATTGCAGCACCATCCTTAGCTTCGTCTATCATATTCTTTTTCATAAATATGGTATAAAGATCAGCATATATAGCAGAATACCAATGGAGTTTTTTATTAGCTTTTTGGTCTCCAACTCTCTTTTGTTTAGCTTTTATTCTAAGCTTTCCTATTGCACGAGTAAATTCCTGTACAGTGAAGGGCTTTTTATTAGAACTGGCATATGTAGCAAACTAAGCTTTAAAATCGTGATATAATACAGATGAGGATTCATTTAGATCTCTATTCTGGATTATATATTTTTCTTTAATGAATTCATGAACTTTATTATTATTCCTATTTATCATCATTAGTTTGGTTTGTGCTATAGGGATCTTACATTCATCAAAATCTAGTTTAAGCTTTACGTATTTTAATGCATAAGAATAAAAGGCTTTACCAACTTCTGAATCTTTTATAGCCGAATCTAATGGAGCATAATAGTGATCCATACCAATACCATTATTAACATACTTTTCTGAAACATCTGGAATGAAATATCTTCTATCATTTCTATCTAGCCGAATAGTCTTGCTATTATTACTGTTAATGATTAGATTCGTAATATTGGTAACAGGATAAGGTGTCCTATACTTTTCTTCTATCATTAAAGTATCACTATCTATAAAGTCTTTAAGACGATTTGCAAAAGTAATCCAGTCTGTGGATTTGGAATTAGACATTTCTTCTAAAATTAATAAGCACTTACCTTCTAGCTCTTTATTAAACTGCCCAGTGATAATTCGTTCATTTGCAGTTTTTATAGTAATTTTTGGGCCAAGAACTCTTTCATGAAGAAACCATGTAAGCATTGTTTTACCTGTTCCTGGACCTGAGTATAAAAACATTGTTTTTTGCATCTTTTGACCAATAGCAATATGCATGACCAGATTTTTCATATAATAAGCTTGCCTTTTATCTAATGAACAAAGCACTTCTTTTATATGATTGATAATTAGCTTTACCTGATCACGAATTTCTTGATTAAATTCATGAAATGGAGGTGGATTAGGATGAAAAAAGCCAGCAAATTCATTGATATAGTATCCACCATCTGTATCACGATATATTTTAGGCTGAAATTGGTTCACTTGAGGAATAAAGAATGGGTATTTCTAAAGAACCAAGCCTGAATATTAAATGTATCAACTACTTTTCCTTCATTATCTTTGAATTGTACAGTATCACTTTGGATAAAAGAATCTTCAGCAACTTTTTGAAAATAATGCTTGAAAACTTGATTTTTTGGAAACCACTTATACAGTGGGCGTCAAAACAAACACACCAAAATTTATAAATTACTAAATCATATGATTTTTGATCATTTAAAATTGTATCAACGTAATATTTACTAAATATTTAATATGTCATATGATCTTTATATTGTATTAATTTTAATAATAATTATTAAGCCAGATTTTTTATAATTACTTGATTTTTATTAAAATATTGGTACGTTTAATTTGCCGCTTTATTGTATATTATGAATTTATTAAAAAAATAAAAACAATTCAAATTAAATCTAATTAAAAATATATCCAAATATTTTTTACCATCGTGTATACCCCCCTTTTGCCTTAATTACATCATTGATTCGTTCTGGCATTATTTCTATTAACTTAGAACATGCTTCTAAAGCTGTTTCATTCCACACATTAAAAATTTGTTCCCATAACATGTCTTTACTTCTAATCTCAATATCCAAAGCCCTGAGATGACGATCAATGTCATTCCACAGATGCTCTATTGGATTAAGGTCAGGAGATTGAGGTGGCCATGATAAAACTTCTATTTCATTGTCTTCAAACCACTGCTTAGTACGAGTTGCAGTGTGTTTTGGGTCGTTGTCTTGCTGGAATATAATGTCATTAGTATTCAAATCATACATCAGGAAATTAAACACGGCATAATGTTCCGTAAGTTTACGGTTTTTCGCAACCTTACGCATTTTTACGACATAATATTCCGTATATTTTACGGGATCCATAAACCTACGTAAAAATATGCCGAAATATATCGTGAAATTACGTGCTCGTAAGTATTACGAAACATTTCGACCATAATGTTCCATAGCATTACGTGCTTGTAAGTATTATGAAACATTTCGACCATAATGTTCTGTAGCATTACATGCTCGTAAGTATTACGAAACATTTCGACCATAATGTTCCGTAGCATTACGTGCTTGTAAGTATTACGAAACATTTCGACTATAATGTTCCGTAGCATTACGTGCTTGTAAGTATTACAAAACATTTCGACCATAATGTTCCGTAGCATTACGTGCTCGTAAGCATTACGAAACATTACGGTCAAAATGTTTTGTAGCATTACGTGCTCGTAAGTATTACGAAACATTTCGACCATAATGTTCCGTAGCATTACGTGCTCGTAAGTATTACGGAACCTTACGATCGAAATGTTCCGTAGCATTACGTGCTTGTAAGTATTACGAAATATTTCGACTATAATGTTCCATAGCATTACGTGCTCGTAAGCATTACGAAATATTACGGTCAAAATGTTCCGTAGCATTACGTGCTTGTAAGCATTACGAAACATTACGGTCAAAATGTTCCGTAGCATTACGTGCTCGTAAGTATTATGGAACATTACGATCGAAATGTTCCGTAGCATTACGTGCTGGTAAGTATTACGAAACATTATGGTCGAAATGTTGAAATATCATATTAACGTTACCAAAGTATTATAACATTTATTTGACATCGTAACTATATCGTAGAAATATCATATTAATATCGAATTAACATCGCTAAAGTATTATAACATTTATTTGATATCATCAATAACTATATCGTAGTAATTTCATAAATTACATCACAAAAATTAATATTTATTATACATCAATAATAATAATACAATCTTATTAATAATAAAAGAAAATAAAGATTATTGTTAAGAATAACGAAAACATTAAATACTATCTTTATTCCTTTTATTCTATACGTAAGTAGGATCCAGTCGCTAAGGGTAAATTTTAAAAAAAATATAAAAAAAAAACAATTATGATTAATATAATATACTCTTTATAAAATATATTTAAAATTTAAATTTAATACATAACCTTGGGATAATGGTTAGAGCAGGTAATCTCCGGGATTTTGAGAAAAAATAAAAATGATAATATTTTTAACGTTAGCTCTTTAAATTTTGAAAGTGTTACTAATTCTTAAAACCATAATATTATAAAAAAAATGCTGGCTGCTACGACTGACGCCACCTCGGACAAAGTAATTGGCGGCAGAAAATGTCATAAAATATCCAGCCCTATTTCACAACATTTTCCTCCGGGCTAAGCAAATATTACAAAAGAAAGCTTCAAATATATTCAGCAATTTGAACATAGCATTTGAGAATACATTCTAACTCCCTTAAGTAATACCACAGTCTAACAAAGAAAGACTCAAACTACACCCTATTGTAAAGAAAATACATAACCAATCCCTCCTACAGAACCAGTAGACTTTACGAATATGGTAGAGTCCAAAAAAATACGAAAAATATGCGTATATCCCATTTTCATACCTGCTTAATGGCTTCACTATTTATTTAAAAGTAGTTTTTTTGTCTTATACGTTTTTTGGCGAACGGACTTTGTGTTGGTGGTTATATCGAATATATAAACTAAAATACCAAAGTATTGTTAATATTGTAAAAGATAAGTATACTTGGATAAAAGATAAGTAAAGTATACTTGGATAAAAGAGAAAAGAAAATACCGTAAAGTGTTAATATATAAGACAAGTATAATATTTAAGAGAGAAGCGTATTTTTGAAAATAAGCAAAAAAAAATCACGCATTAAATAAACACGATTTTTAGCTATTTTTAGATATCACATGCATGTAAACAAATCGAATTTTGATTGGTTAATTTAGTATATTACATCATGCATAAAGATTAATGTGATTTTATTGGTTAATTTTAAAACTGACACAAATTTAATAATTACTGATATTTATATAATTAAGAAACTTTGAAAATTTGAACGATGTTAAATTAATATATATATGATACGATATAACATTTATGATGTCGATTTGCAGCGATATCTGCTAAAACTCTAAAAATTCAAAGAGATATAGATTTGATTTTTATTAACAACTAAATTTTCATTAATCTTACCAAGCATAAAGCGCACACAAAATTATGGTCATGTGCGGAAATTTGTGCACCACCTACAATGTACAGTACAATATAGTAGCGGAAACGTATACAAAAAAATTTAGATCTTAGTATATAAAATTGAAAATTATTAAAATTTTTATAGACTTAAAATTATCAATAAAATCTTTTTTCTAACTACAATTATGTGGTGTAGTTGTTCTTTGCATGGAATCTGCATATCTGCAGGTCTTAAGTTCAATTTCTACCGCATGATGATTGTGAAGACTTTCTATAGGGATGACATTTCCCATGTCCCACGATAGGGCTAAATTCTCCCCACGTAAAATGTCTAAATATTTTTATTTCAAAAAAAAATTAACTTTGGTAATTGGTAGTAGTATCATTATATAATCTAGAAGGACCTGGTTTTTTTCAATATTATTATATTTATTGAACATTACAAAGAAATTACACGGACGCGACAAAATGACACATAATGACATATTGTTCAGCAATTAATTCCTGTAATATCTTCTTTTAATTAATGTAATTAATGTAAGCCTTTGGTTCCGGTCCGGAATCAGCGTAAAATTTAATAAAATTACTCGGGCGTGACAACAATAACACATAATGACATATTGTTCAGCAATCCTGTAATATCTTCTTTTAATTAATGTAATTAATGTAAGCCTTTGGTTCTTTGGTTCCAGTCCAGAATCAGCGTAAAATTTAATAAAACTGCATGGGCGTGACAACAATAACACATAATGACATATTGTTCAGCAATCCTGTAATATCTTCTTTTAATTAATGTAATTAATGTAAGCCTTTGGTTCTTTGGTTCCAGTCCAGAATCAGCGTAAAATTTAATAAAACTGCATGGGCACGACAACAACAACGACACATAAATTCCTGTGATATCTGTACATTATATTTAAAATTATAACAGATAAGAACGAATCTGCAATATTTTGCTCATTTAGCTCAATAAGAAAATATGTAAACTACTTTTTCTGGAAATTCTGACATTATTAAAAATGATTTGTCAAGCATCTTTTATAAAAGCATTCTGTGCCTTTCATGTATTGTAATTTAAAAAACAATTATCCTTTTTATTAAATTATTCAAAAAAAAACGTTATTTGGCAATGCCAGCTACGTGAAAGGTTGTTTAGAGCAAAAGAACACACATTTTACCAGAGCTTTTCAAATGAACGATATTTAAAGAAAAACATAATAAGTTGAATCAATTCACACTATCTTAAAACATGTTTTTGACATATACATATAATATACCGTATATATTTTTATTTATTTATTACGAACAGATAATGTTTTTTTATAAATCTGATAAAATAGGAAATAAAAAAAACTCTCGTAAAAATAAACTAAATTCTATTATGAAAAAATCAAATTAACTGCTGGCCATCTCCGGTGCTGCATCTGGTGCTGGTGCTGCATCTCCATCCTCATTATCATCTTCTTTTTCGTTATTTTCGTGATCCTCTGATTTTTCATAATCACCATCCTTTTTTCTGTCAATATCCATCTCGTCATCATCCTCGTCATCATCGTGATTTCCACCATTATCCTCGACTGGTGCTTGTGCTGCATCTCCATCTGGTGCTTTTCCATCCTCATTATCATCCTCTTCTTCGTTATTTTCGTGATCCTCTGACTTTTCATAATTATCATCATCCTCCTTTAAAGCAAATTGAAACGAGGATCCCGAATTAGGAACCCGCCTATAATGTAGGTCGAATTCCTTTGTCGGCCACTGAATTCCTTTTGTTAGTTTATCAAAAAAATCTGTATCATTATTTATTAGGAATTCTCTTGTGATAAAATCATGTAATTCTATCACATTCCACTGCCCTTTCAGGGCATTTAAGATTTTGTTGATCCTTCGGCCTGCCATCACTTCCTTTACGAGTGCCTTTCTTCTTAATTTATCTTTTTTTTTCCCTTCTAATTCTGAGGCTTCCTTAACCCTCTTATCATCATCTTTTAAGGAAGGTATTTTGTCTACAACTTGTTTATAACGGTCGTAAAGATCTGCTAAAACACTATACCATCTTAATCTTGATCTGCGAGCAATTTCCTCGCTGACCCTTAATCTTGTGCAGGCTGTGGCTGCATACAAAATATAATCTGTAGCAGCCTCAAAATGCCGCATAAAGTTGGCATCATGTTTATCTTGGATGAGCATTGGTGCTGGAGGAGGATTCAACGGAATGAGGTAATCGGGCACCTCTTCATGTTCAGTTGCAATATAATCAACATATTGTTCAAAGTAACTTGTATTTGGTTTATCATAAACTGAATCGATAGTCGAAATATGATGCTCTTTTTTCGTGGTGAGATTTCCCCATTCTTCTAATTTCTCATCATGTTCATCCTCTGCTTTTAGCTTTAAATACTCGCAAATTTTTGCACTCCATTCGTAACGATTCGGGTTCTTAAAAAAATATTAATATTTAATTGATTTATTCTGTTTTGATATAAAAATAATAATAAAACACTTACAATTTTTTTGTCCCGCACAGGGACATCTTTTGGAGGAAGGTAATGAAAGTATTGAAGACTTTCATTTATTGCCCGTATTGAACTATTTAACTTTTCATTTACGGATTTCTTACTAGCTGTTTTTTTGAGCGATTTTTTTGTTATTTCTGAGTAACTCTCAATTTGGGCAGACGATAAGGATGTTTCTGCATCATTAATTTGTGAATTAATGAGCATTCGCTTCTCTTCATTTATTTTCTTAATTATATTATTTGGAGTGACTGAATTACAATAATAAACTGGAATCTTAAAAGAATTCTGATGAATTTCATTCCCAAGTTCAATTCTATCATCCTCGTACAATACCTGTTTCACTTGAGTTGGGGAATTTTAGTTATTGTGTCTGGATTTTGAATCCATTCCACAACAAATTTGTCCTTTGTAATTACCACCGTATCAACTTCGGGTGGTAATATTAGGGACGCAGAGGACACTAAGTTTGTAAAAGAAGCGCGTTTGTTAAATAGTTCTTTTCTATCATTCAATGTATCTAATTTTATTTTTTTATTGTCGAATGAATCCTCGTCCCAATTAAATTGTTCATGAAGCCTTTCATCTAAATTGTAAGACTCATGCTTCCTTTTTCTTTTTGATGATACAATTGATGATTGAGACATTTTTGATGAAGAAGATAAAGAGTAAATTTATGTTTTGTTCACAAAATGGTAGTAACAAATGATTATTGCTTGATACATGATTTCCAAGAGAAATAACTTATATTTATATTTTTTGAACTCTCAAGTTTTTATTTTTAGATATTTTATAATTATGCATTTATGTTATATTTTACAATGTATAGTTTATAGATAATTGTTAAATCTCAATTAATTTGATGTATAAACGTGGACTAAATAAATTGATTTAATGAGCGATGTAAATGTTCTTATCGCTAAAAACCAGATCATTGATTTCCCGCATCTTTCTTTGCATATACGTAAATTAAAATAAATCCAGTACAATGATTTCTATTTTTGGAATTACGCAAGAAAATGATTAAGAGCGCGGAAAATAATTCATTGTTAAATCAAAGTGATCAAATTAAATTACATCCGATTTTGGATACGCAGGGAAATAATTAACAGTACAATAGTTTCTATCTTTGGAATTACGCAGGAGAGCACATCCAGTACAATGGTTTCTATTTTTGAAATTGCGCGGAAAAATAATTCATTGATCAATCAACGTAATTAAAATAAATTACATGTTAAGGAATTACGAGACACCGCTTCAGACCAGCATAATTAATATATTTTATTTGAAGGTGAAACTAATATCATGAAGAGAGAAAAAAAAAGTATAAAGAATTATAACAAAGTATAAATGAATCTGCATATACCTACGCATCTATCTGTACTTATTTATTACTTCAATAAATTGGTTACCAAATTTATACAGTTTTGTGGACATATGTAATAAAACATTACACATTACCATATATAATATATTTCTTCTTCTACAAGACTACAAGTCTTCAAAAATGATCACAAAGAATTAATATATATACTTTAATTAGATATAAATCAATAAATTTTTTACGGTTCCATCAGGAGTCTCAAAGAATTTATTAGATATCTATCTATCCGGAATCATCGGAAAAAAAGAATTACATTGTTACAATTCCTTTTTTGAATTCTGATAATTAAGTAGAATTCTGGTCTGTATAAAATTCATGTGCACAATGTGCACGTGTACACATTACTAGTTACACTAGTTACAATGCCATATGTTTGGAGAAGGACCTGACTAATTTCGGCTGTTATTCAGCTGGATAATTTCTAAAATTGTTTTCTGACCACGACACTACCATGACTAATAAATTTCCATTATTTTTTTTAAAAAAAAAAACTTTTAAATTTTTGATTTTTAAAAAAATGGGCAAACCATCCTTGTTTTCCAGAAAAACATCTCGTAAACGACAGCTTAAAAGATGACAACGTCATAAATTACGGAAAGAAATTGAAATCGGTGATGTTTAAATACAACTTATCGATTATAAGAAAGATGTTGAAGCATCAAAAGAGAAAGCAATTGAACAAATGAATCAATTGTGTCGGGAAAATGAAAACTTATTAAAATGGATAGACGTGTACGCAAAACAAATCGAAATTCAAAAGAAAAGAAATTATGATCTTGAACTGAAACTTTACGCACAGCACGCACAGCAATCATCATCGTCGTCGTCATCATCATCACAGTCTCAATCTTCGTCACAACCTTCATTCAAAAGTTTGGATGAATACTTTAAATGGGAAAATAATCAAAAATAATCAATAATGTTTTTGATTTTTATTTTCTTTGTATTCTTTCTTTGTATTCTTTCAATAAATATTATAAAAAACCCTAGGTCTAGATTATATAATGATACTACTACCAATGTTAATTTTTTTTTTTGAAATAAAAATATTTGGAAGGTATTTTCGTGATGAGAATTTAGCTCTATCGTGAGAAATATCAGCCCTATAGAATATCATCGCAATCGTCATGCAGTTTAATGAGCTAAACGGAACATACATTAATTAAGGAATTAATGATCGAACAATAATTATATCATTGGCCGCGCCCGTGTAATTTTATTAAACTTTACGCTGATTCTGGACCGGAACCAAAGGCTAAATTGCAGTGTATAATTCAATGTAAAGTTTCTTTATCATAAAAAGAATTTATTTATAAAAAATACTAGAAAACATAATAATGTAAAAATTAAAACTAATCTCCATAGACCCAACCCAAATTTAAATCTAATATTTAAATTATCATAATTCCTTTCAAGAGCTTGAAAGTCCTTCCATAATTATTCATACCATTCTCTTGGTATGAAATTATTATCCTGATTACTAATATACACGTTATTAATTAAGTTAGCAAGGACTTCGTCTAAATTCTGATTTTGTTTCTAATGAAATTAATTTAAGTTAATTTAACAATAATTATATTATATTTTATTATGTCATTGATAATTACCGATTGTTGTCCTTGCTGTTGGCGATGCACTTTGCGACTTAAATATATTGTACGATTTTTTTTTCTCGAGGGAGAGGTCATATTAAAAATTTCATTAGTTGTAGCCAGATGCAGGGGCGGTTTATTTATACGGCTATAATATGTGTAAGTTGATTGATAATCTTGAAATTGGGTCAATTTCTAAATTTGTTAATAAATCACGAATTTTTAATGCTAGAATTCACATCATTGTAAAAAAATAATTTATATAAATATATCAAAAAAATTATTCTTTTCTCGATTAATTATGAATAATGGTCATCTTAACGGCGTTATACAACTAGTAGAATAGAGAACTGGAAGCACTTCATGGCCACAGTTTGCGAAAGTTTTCAGTCAGGTACCCAGACCTGATATACGAAGGATGGCCTACTGTGAACGTCCTTCTCTATTCGGCCCTCCTGGATAAGGCGTTGTATAACTGATAGTTATTTGTAATTATTTTTTGGGTTGCGTTAGTACTGACGTCCTCGTCGTGCAACTTGGGTATCAATATAATTATTGATAGCGAACAAGTACCAGTTAATTATAATATGTTTTAAATTTTTAATTATTTCTTGCATATAGAGTTAAAAAAATTTTTTTACATACATTTATATGATAATATAATAAATAAATAAATAAATCTCTTTTTTATAAATCACTTATTAAATATATATTATTTTATAATAATGGAGTTGTTACTATTTGCTTATGAAAAAAATAATTATTATATTATTGAAAAGGGTTCTCTAATATATTATTCAATTATTATTATTATTTTTTTTTCTTCTTTACCATGACCACCATTATGATGGCTAAAAATTTATTTCAATATTTATTTGTCGTTATAACTAAATTTAAAATATATATTTGTTTACAAAATATTCATTTGACTTATCAAACCGGGGTACTATATGTACAATATTTTGTATAGCCTCAATATCGATAAAATTATAGATTTCTGTAAGTTCTAGTAAAGGGCATCCATAAAAATATGGATGACTTTCAGATTTGAAGTCATACCATTGAATTAATGCGAGATTTAACAGATCTTCAAAATCTATCCTTGCTATTAACAAAATCTTCAAAAATATTTTAATTTAGTAATGTCATTTAAATAATTTGTACCAATAAATTAAATAATTACCTGCCCATAACAAATGCCTTGATCAGAAGCATAATCAAATAATTCATCAGAGTTCATGCGAATCGACACATTACTAAACCAAGGTTTGCCGTAATAACTATTAGTTGCACGTATTATTGCACCATTTTCTATTATAACTGATCCGTATATAGTCACTTTGCCTTTATCTGCAATATTTTCGTGATCTATATACAGATTTAAACATTCAGAAAAATTTTCAAACCCAGATTTCATTCTGTTATCTATATTAGAATTTTTCGCCTGTTCTACAAAGAAATTGTGTGCATCTTTTAGCAAAAATTCAAAATGTTTAGCCGCGAATTTAAATGTACGGGGGGTGATTGCTAAATTTGGTGTTCGATGGGTTATATTTATTATTGATCGCCATCGAATCTATAAAAAAATTTAATCAATTAAAAATCTTCATTGTATAAGTACGTAATTTTATAATACTTACTATTTGCATTAATTGTATCTCTATATTTTTTTTATTACTTAATCGGTATGGATTTTTGACATATTCTTTGTGAAGACTTTCGTAAGTCTCCGTAGTGCATCCATTAACTGCACCAAAAGATCGAATCAAATCAACTATATGGTATACCCACGAATGCAGTTTTGGTAATTTCAGTCCCGAGGGGGACATATGTTGGAGAGTTTTAACGAACATTTGAGACCATTCATTTATCGATTCCTGAAATTTGATCAAATCACTTTCTTTAAAATTTTCATATCGACCAATTGCATACATTTCATTCCAAGCTTCGTAAAGTTTTGTCAGATCTTCAGCCGTTTATGACTAAATAATATAATTATATTATTTAGTCATAAACGGCTTAGACTAGGTTATTTAGTAATAAAATAATCTAAATATAACTAAATAATCTAAGTATGACTATAAATAATCTAAATATAACTAAATGGTCTAAATGTAACTAAATAATCTAAATATAACTAAATGGTCTAAATATAACTAAATAATCTAAATATAACTAAATGGTCTAAATATATCTAAATGATCTAAAGTTAATAACCTAAATATGATTAAATAATCTATCTAAATAACTTGTCTATGATGATTTCGTATACCTAGTTTTTTTTTTCTTACTATATTCCTTCCCTTTGAATTTACTTTTCTTTAGCTTTTCCCATTTATTATTTGGGGATCATGTGATTAAATAACCTAAATATTACTATTACTAAATAATCGAAATGTACCTATTTTTTATTTGGTTCTGTGCGCTAATAATTGTTTTCCAATATATTTTATTATATTTGAGTTCTACGCCTGTTTGATGGCCGGCAGACGAGGCACGCAGTGCTAAGTTTGTTCGCCTGTTTGGTGATCGCTGGCGCTGGGTACTTATATATGGCCGGATTTATGGCCGTACGGATATAAGAAAAAAAAATATGGAGCGAATTTTGAATGCGCCCTACTGCGCCAGTCATGTAATCCTGTTACTGCGCCGAATACCCTCACATAGTTGCGGACTAGTGACGGACTAGTGTCGGGATAGTGGCAGGAATGTTCCCAGAACCCAATATATATGCATTTGTGCTACATATTTTTTGTATCCAGAATTGGAAGTGCATTATGTATTATTTTGGCCGGCCCTTTTGATTGCTGGTTGAGACACTACTTCGCAACTCAATTATTGCCTATTTTTGCGACATATTAGTGGGCACTTTTGAGGTCCGATCATGGTTTAAATTGAATCGAGGCAGTGTGTATGCTATTTTGAGCGTCCCTATAAAAATTCTCTGTCCCCATAAGAAAAATTCATAGGGACACTCATGGGGACAATCTCGATATCATTTTTGAGCTTCTTAGCTTGATTTATTGAGTTCTTTATTACTTATCCCTATGTCCCTATAAGTCCCTATGAAATATAAAAGTTCTAGGAAAAAAATTGACTTTCCTATGGTATTCTTATAGATAAATATAGTTATGTATATGGTTGATATAATTGATATATGATCAATGTATGGTATAAAAAATAAAAAAAAAAGAAGGTAAAGAGTTCGAAAATTCATAGGGACTCATAGGGACATAGGGAAGGTAGTAAAATTCCCTTTTCAGAGTTCCAATATCGTCAAAAAAGATACTTCTAGCATCCTTGTTAAGTTTTTTTGCCGTCCCTATAAATTTTTCATGGGGCCAAATTTTTGATAAGTCATTAGGGCCAACCTATAGCATTAGGCATTTTCATTCTATCGAGAGCCTCTCCTAACATCTCTAGAGTCTCCCAGTTCTGAGACATCTTATCCAATTTCTTCCGGTGATATTTTTCTTTCGATTGGCACTTATTTACATGCAAATTACAATATCCATATTTCGATGCTGTCGGTCTTATACACCCGTCTTGTTTGCATAAAGCTCACTGGCGTCTTTTCCAGTGGATACTACACCCTTCTGATCTCGTACTTCCACCTCCACATTCAATCTCTTCATCGGAAAGATAATGGCAAATGTATTTACCACCCATTGATATTTTTTTCGGATAACACTTTGATATCTATAATAATTATTTATTTTTATTTTAAACTTTTTTGTTGGGGTATTATACTGAAACAGTATACTAGATAACATATCCAAAAATTTTTACTATGAGCCAATCCGAATTTTCCGAGCTTTCAGAGTTCCTCTCTGACGCCCCCGCCCTGTACTATCAAGGAAACAGAGCCTCTGATATAGGTCAATGCCTGTATAAAATCCGTGATGATAGTGTTAGACCAAGGCATTTTCTAGGTGCGGACAATGCAGATGGAATAGAAGCTATACTCTCTGATCGTGAAGGCCATTCCTTACATGAATTCATTGATGGGGATGAGCCACTCCGGCCTATTATAGATTTCGATTTACCACAAGAAATACTTGATACTATTGAGCCTAAGCTAACACGCAAAGAGATAGGTGATTTGCTATATCTTGCTTTTATAAAGACATGTCGTGAAGTATTTCTGGAATGGGATCATAAAACTTTAACAATTGCCAGCAGTAGTGATGCAAAAAAAATGTCTCTCCATATCTCTACTACTGGCATGAGACTTCCAAATATTGCTCAGGTCGCTATGTTCGCTGAGCTTGTTCGTAAAAAACTTCCGGTGGCTCTACAGGCAAATAGTATTATCGATAACATTGCGAACAAATCTTCATTTTCATTGAGAATGCTTGGAACAGCTAAGTTTGATGAAAAAACTAATTCTCACATACGAGTAAAAAAAGCTATACATCCAAAAGATGGATCTGTCTTTGACTTCATGATTCGCCCGCCCAGCGATGAGTCAGAAATCATTGACAACAGTCCTCTCTTGGCCGTTCCAAAAGCAAAAATGGAGGGATGTTCTAGCACAAATATTGTTACTACCGATGCTGAATTCGAATTAGTAGAGACATTACTTCAAGAGGCTAGCATCGAAAGATATAGTCTATCATATCCATCTGAAAATTTTCCTGATAAATTTCCACTATTGCGCATCTCTCCATCGCACTGCCCAATATGTGACCGAGATCATGATAGTGATCATGGATATATTATTCGAAATAAAAAATCCTACAGCTTTTTCTGTTACCGGGCAAACAATGATAGGGAACCCGGCTCTAGAAAACCTTCGAAAAAGCTTACTATTAGTGAAACTGCCTTGGATCGAGAACAAAAGCTCCCAAGTCCTACAAAACTAGACCGATCCAGAATTTCTGACCCAAATGACCGTTTCGTATGGGGAGATTTAATTGATATGAGCACCTCTGGACAAAAATTTTCTCGCAATTATATTTATGAAGCAATTCAGGCAACAGTCGCCTACATTCAAACGACATCAAGATTATGGGTGCTCAAAGCAGAAGATACGAATGGTTAAGGATGGTGCCGCAAATAAGCAATTGCAGAATAATTGCGATTTATGGTATTGCGGAACATTGCGGATTTTTAAACCTAAATATCTGCAATTCCGCAATCCGCAATTGTCCGCAATTTCGCAAATATTCCGCAATTCCGCAAAGTACCGCAATTCAATTGCGGAATAATTGCGGAATTGCGGCACATTTGCAGAATTGCGATACATTTGCGGAATTGCAATTTCGCTAAAGCAATCCAAAAAAACGTTGTGAAACGTTTTTTTTATTAAATCAGTTCGGTAAACTGCCAAAACCGATCAGGTGAATTGCGGAATTGCGGTTCACTAACCGCAATTCAACTCCAAAATCCGCAATATTGCGGATTTGATAAATCAATTGCGGCACCATCCTTACGAATGGTGGACTATATTTTGATATGGCGCCAAAACTAGATCTTACCAAGTATGAAATTAACTTAATTGAGCTAGGAGGAGAGCCAGTGAAGTTAATTAATTTAATTGAACGAGCGGTTACCAAAGGTCTAATCCTTTATCGCAATATTAATTTTCTTCCATATTCGCTAAATACTCCAGCTCATGATACAAAGTTCTTTAATCTTTTCATAGGATTTTTGGCTAAGCCAGCGCAAGAAATTAATAAAGAAATTATGGATCCGATTCTCTGGCATGTAAAGAACGTAATCTGTAGTGGGGATGAAAGACTTGACTAATATATCTGGAACTGGTGGGCATATTTAGTGCAGAAACCAGAGATAAAACCCCGGACAATCTTGGTACTAAAATCTACATTACAACAGTGCGGGAAAAATATTATTACTGACTTTATTGGTGATAAAGTCTTGGGGTCACACCTCCATTTTGCAACTTCAGATTTGGAAAAAATTCTTGGGCAGTTTAATAGTGCCATTCAAGCTCGAAAGCTTATTGTTATGAATGAGACTGGAATGTCTAGTGGGGAATGGCATAGATTTAACGGGCATCTCAAATCACTCATAACGGAACGAATGGTAGCTATAGAGCGAAAGGGTCTTGAAACTATACGAATAAATGATTATGCTGGGTATATGGTTACAAGCAATCAGGATGCCCCACTCAAAATAGACATAGATGATTCTCGTATAGTCTGTTTTGATGTCTCTGCATGCTGTAGAGGTAATATAGCATATTTTGACCGGCTAGGAGGAATACTAGACCATCCTGATACACCAGGAGTAGTAATGTCATACCTTCTTAGCCGTAACTTAACAAATTGGAGTCCAGGAAAAATTCCTACAACTAAAATGAAGGAAGAAATAATGCGAGACCAACTCCCTAATCCTGTTCGATTTATAATTGATTATATTACAACTTGGCCTGAAAATCAGATTAGTAGGCTTGGTTGTGATAAAGTATACCAGGATTATCTTGAATGGTGTGGGTCTAATGGGGAAAAGCCATTAACTAGTAAGGTCGCTGGTAAGAAGTTTTCACAAATCGACATTGATCGGGCACGTTCACGAGATAATGGAGTAAGAGTATATAAATATATTCTCGACCGCTCCAAGATCATAGCCAAGCTCCGTGAATCCGGCCTAGGTGATATCGAAGAATTTTCTGATATACCTCAGGAAGATTTACCTGCCAGTGAGGCCATAATCATACCCACATTCAATGTTCTGGGAATTATTCCTCAAAAAACAGCCCCCCCACAGCCAGAAAAGAGCACGCCTCCAAGAGATAAGAAAGCGGAACCCCCAATTGCCTCCACATCTGGGACGTCAGAGACATCTAAGACTTCCGAACTGTCTAAACCAGCAGTAATTAATAAGTCTGAGCCCTCTTCCGATATACTTGATAATACTGAACCGAAGGCCGAATCCAAACCTCCCCAGAATGATGAGCCAATAAACGATGAATCTAAGCAAAATGTTGTGGAGGCATCATGTAAAGCGCCTCCCAGTCCTACCATTCTCTCATCCAGGGCCCAGCGTGAAGAGCGCCTTAGAAAAAGGGCAGTCGAGCTCGGTGAAGATCCAGATGCCTTCGTAACCATTACTGAAAAAGACGGACTCGATTCCATTGCATTTCAGGATAGGATGGAAACTGATTCGCGAATGTGTGGTTATGCGAAAGATGAGGAAGAAGATCCAAATGAATATATGGACATGACAGTACGTGAAAGATTAATAGGAGAAGAAATTATCCGTCGTGAATTTGAGGATGATGGGATCACATCCTCCTGGCTTGATACTGATGAGGAATGGCAAAAAAATATAAGCATACTTTAGGAGAATGGTATGCTTTGGTAAAGAGCGAATAGTAGTGGGTTTATAGGTGAGATATTTGAATAGGAAAGCCTTTCCGTTCTTTACAACTAGGCGATATAAAATCCCAAATTATTATTATTTTTTCGCTTACCCCATCTATCTGCAGTCCTTGGGTATGGTGGAATTATTTATTTTTTTCAAATTGAACTTTCTCCGCATAGTATATACCAAATAAACTAGGTATAACCAAATATCTTACATATTACCAAATAATAACAACATGGCTGGTATCGCTACTAGATATGTAACAGAAAACGAGCTCAATACCAAAATGAGTATCGAAGAGCTTAGTAAGTACATCCCGGCATTGGACATCCTTTTAACAGATAAAGTTAAGAGAGATCAGGCACGACGACGTCTCAAAAAAGGATACAACTTTACCGAAGAACAGGTATTTGCATTGATTCCTAAGCAGATAGCTGGTCGGAAAAAAGAAGGAGCCGTATCCAATACTCCTGATACCACTCAGGAAGTAGAACCAGAAGAGGGGACAGTGAATGTGTGTCAAATTTCACCGAAAGAGACTATTAGAGATTTGGCCGAGCGTACTATCCGAGATAATATTAGCGAAAAAGAGGTAGAAGTTATAGCCAAGGCCTTATCTGGAACGGCCACTAATGCCAGCGCTGGCCTATCACGCCTCACTAGACTTCGAAGAGAACTGAAAGCCCTCAGAGCCTCAAAAAAAATTATCTCAGCTACATTTATTCCAGACATAACTTGTTCGGCTAATAAAATTCAAAAGGAGAATAGATTGTTACGTGAGAATGAAGGGATATATTATCCAGACCACTTCTCATTAGAATCAGTTAAGGAAAGACTGGATTCATATGTTATGTCAAATATACCCGATAAACAAGCCCTAGCCGATGTAATGATAATGCTTTGTATCCGCCCTGGCGAAATTAAAGACTTGCACATATTCAATGGAAACGTAACTGGGTATGGGAAAAATCGAGATCAACAAGACATTCCCTGGGTATTCAGATCACTAGAGAAGAATGAGGAACGGGCGAAGCAATTGCTTATATGGATCCAGGAAGCCATTACTTCCGGACAGTTAAAAGACCCAGGAAAGCCAGGTGTATTATGGTTCAATACATTCCTAAAAAAGATGAATTCCTCCCCGAAGTAGGTAAACCACTACTCCCTAGTTCTTTGCGCAAATTGGGGGCCGTATATGCGGTTGTATCACATGGTGCAAAGAATTTATCAGAGGCCATGACTATTGCCAGTGAAGCACTTCGCCACAGTGCAGATAACCATGTCTCCCCTGCAAAAAACTATACTATAGTCAATTACAGACCCCGTGGGGTATCTTATGATCGGGCAAAAGCATTCGAGTTCTTTGACGAAAACTAATCACATACTGTAAACGGGTTAGATGATTAGGATCGGGAGAGCGTTACCTCCGGTAACCCTGATATCATTTATTAATTTTATTTTTTTACTTTATATTTGTAACTTGACGTCCTACCAAATTTATAGGCAATTAATATCCGAAAAATAACGAAAGTTTTTCAGAGCGTGTATGCCCGCTCCTCCCCTAATTTCATCTCTTGGGGCGATTTCAATCCCAAGCTAGATTTTCATCAATAACCCAGACACTCTGTGGCGACTTAAGCGTCATCCCTTATATTTCCCTCCCGATCTGAATGCTGACCATTCGTACGTCTGGATTTGGAGTCTATTTCCACATAATAGTGATTAGATTATGTGTGATATATAATTATATTGATCTTTGATGCTAGGAAAATACATAAAAGGATCTAAAAGGGGTGGTAAGCTAGCTGTTTCCGCTGACCCCCCGCTTATTAATAGTAGTTTATGGCCTTGCGAGACTAGGCAAGATGAGAGTAGAAAAAATACAAAAGCTTTTTTCCCCAGAATAACTCTAGATACATCTGAGTGTTCAGATGTTCGACGTGATAGGGGAGGGGAGGAGGGAAGCCGTTCTTTATGTTCTTCCGAAAAAACTCAGAAGCTTTTAAAGGAGTTTGGGCAGGCCAATTCTGAGGAGGGAGAGAGATTTCCTTGGCTTCAGATTTATAAGAAAACTGGATGCCAGACTGAATCCTGCGTCCTTGCTCAGCCCTCATTTCAAAAGTTTGTTGAAAGTAAAGGCTTCGGTTCGAGATTTTTGGACAAAGAATTGGATATTAACTTTAAAGCATCCGGGCCCCGTGATAGTACAGCCTGGCTGAGTAATAGTAATATCGATGAGACTTTCCAGCGTTGGGCTCAGAAGTTTGATGATTTCTATCCTTGCCCCTTTACTATAGCAGATTTCGAAGAAATGGAAGACCGTTTCGCGACTATTGATATGATTGGGGTTCTGGAAGGTTATGAGCCCGTAGAACTGGAGACGGAAATCGGTGTAAAGAAGCGTCCTCACACTTCCTTTGGATGTTGCCTGAACACCGATACCTCCCAGGGGCCAGGAAAACATTGGACCTGTATTTTTGTTGACTGTAGGGGATATGATGAGTGGAGCGTGGAGTGGTTCAATAGTGCCGGTCATCCCCCTGAAGCCCCCGTCATCCGTTGGCTGGAGCGGACTCGTTTTAAACTTCAGAATTATAGGAAAAACATTCCGGTCAGGATTATTATAGTATCACAGATCAAACACCAAAAATCTCAGACCGAATGTGGCGTGTACTGCCTTTATTATATTCGGTCTCGTCTGGAAGGAGAGCCCTATACCAGTTTCTTGGGACAGATTATCCCCGATAAACTCATGAAAGAATTTCGGCAATTACTTTTCCGAAGTGGTCGTTGATTCAGTGGGGATTTCCGTTGATAATGTTCACGATTTTTTGTCGTCTACACCCCCCCAGAACATATTCTGAACTCATATCCTTTAGACTGACATAAACGTTAAATTCTTTGAACCATGTGATACAACTGCAAATACCGCCCCTAATTTGCGCAAAGAACTAGGGAGTAGCGGTTTACCTATTTCAGGGAGAAATTCATCCTTTTTTAGGACTCCTGATAGAAAGAAATATTTAGGTATGATTAGGGAAAATCAGAAGGTAATAAATCCTGAGATGCAAGAAGAGTATGCCATAGTTTGCGATGAGTTTTATGTTTATTTTAGAAAAAATTACTCAAAGTACATTGGAATAATCAATCCAGCCAAATTTACTCCACCATATAAGGAATATATTTATTGTTCTCCTAGTAAATGGATAGAAGCTAAGAAACATCAGTTAAGACGACGGTTAGATAAGGCAGTATACGGACCTATTCCTGATTTCTCAGTAAGGTTTATGTTTGAATTGATAAGTACTATTAGCTATTATGAAAAGTACTATGTAGCGGTGAAAAATGGGCCAGACACACCTTTTTTGCTGGTTAGGTGAACTTAACTCATAAATGTTTAGCCAAACACAACTTATAGTTTATTTTTTTGCGAAATAAATAGCTATATAATTTACATACATGATCGCCTAGTAAAATTGTAAAATGCTTATTGCATGATCTACCTCCAATGATCACGCGATCAGAGCCTAACCAATCTCCTTCCAGATATGACGCAATCTGCGATATAAGCGCGTAAAAATAGTACCTATCAACTATAGATGAATTTTGCATACAAACTTTTTTGCGCAAATTATATCTAATAAAATGTTCCATTCTGACTATAAACATATTATTGATAGACTACCCAAAAGTCTTGTCAAGAGAGCGTGTGAGAGACTTCTATACCACTCCAAAGATCCTGTCCCATTAGAAGCTATTTCTGAGAAGTCTGAACGAATTGAAGGATATTTGAGGCATACATTAGAGGTTTATGAGAATTCATTAAATAGGAAACGCAGAAATATGGCTCAGAAAAAAGTATTGCGTCCCCGAAGCTGGCCAGAATGTAATGTTTCCCCAGCATTACCAGCTTTATACGTTGTAGATAGCGGAGTCCAAACGGACAATAGTGCCTGTAATCATGAAGAGGAGAATAATCGTCGGGTGGTGAATGAGCTTAAAGTACTATCCCAGCACCTGCTCGATTATAGACAAACTTTTGAGAAATTTATGCTAGATATAGAAAATGAATATAGGGAGCGGAATAATGCGAATAAGAAATTGCGAGGCGAAATTTGGGACCTAAAGTTGCAGGTGCAGGAGGCAGAAAAAGAGCTGGCATCTATGAAGTCGGATTCTATTCATTAGCCAGAATTTGGTCCCAGCCGAGGCGTATCCTGTGTGGATGTTCGCGGGGTACAGTTAGATCAAAAACAATGAATTTATGTTCACATAAAGCCTTATCAATAATCTTAATCACACTACGCCAGTCATTAGCATATTGACGCACGATTCTGCTAAGCTCGTCCGCAGTACACGATCCATTGAATAGACAGACGTGTGTGAGATTTTTTCGTATTATCTTCGGACAGTCGAAGTAACTCTGGGATACATATATCGAACTGACATTGTAATGACGTCCTTCAATGAAATAAGGAATAATTTTCTTTTGCACTTCCTTTGGATCAGCATATACATCTTCGAATATAGCTACCGTACCACTTTTTGGAGAAAGTGAATCATCTTATCAGGCTTTAGAGCTCGAAATGTAATATTTTCATAATGTGGCATTGGACTATTAGCAATTATTTGGTATGCCGATTAAGAGCTTACAGAAATTTCAGAAAGAGGCCTGTTTCATTAGCGAAACGAGTTTGGAATATGGTAAGAAATGACAACACTCCTGATGAAAAGAAGTTTTTAGGAATAGATCTTAGCATTAAAAAATATCCTAATAATTATAATATAGAAAATAATGTAGATAAGAAGAGAGAACAGTTACGTGATCATTTAAATCTTGTTTCATATATAGTTGCTTTTATAGAACTACATCGGCAAGGCTATAGAATCATTGAATATCGTTATTGGACTTATATGATAAAGTGGCTATCGAATCCTGATTATTACCGTATTGATGAATTTGGTAATAAAAACATTGTTAAAAGTTCAGAGTATGCACGATATTATTGTAAAATGGCAGGCAGATCATTTTCATGCGATTCATTAGAAATAAACTATTACAAATCTGGATCTATCTATTTCCAGGAAAAAGAAGTTAGTATAGATTTCTCAGATTTTAACAATAATTGTGAGTATGTGCAACGAGTTTTCCGAAACATAAGATAGTATATCATATATCTGTATTCATGTATTTCAATATTCACATAATAAATCGATTTATTTTTTCACTTCAATGCATGTTGGCGTGTACGACATAAATTACCACGTTTTCGATCCTCGTTATAGTGTATATGATGTAATAAATGATACATCGCAAATCATCTGTAACTCTGTGAGACTGCTTGTGCGACAAAATATTTCGAATTTTTTTTTTCTCTTACAATGTTTTGCGGAATAGCATTTATTAATATATGTATTTACTCCAAAGGGACAGGCTCTCTGGTACCACCGATTCTGAGCAGAATATATTTGGCCGAAGGCGCGGAGCATATAACGTTACCGGATCTTAGTATTAACTATTGAGCGGTCAGGCAAGCGAAAAAAGTTCTTATATGCATTATCCTCAGCGCCTTTGTAAATGTTGAGATCTTCAATGCACATTCCGCATGTCTTATTCTCTAACACAAAATTTTGGCGTAGTCCATTGCATATTCTCCTGTCTCTTTTCCAACATGAATGTGAGTCCAGAATGGAGAACATTTAAAAGGTGCATATGGTATTTGTTTCTTTTTATTCTATATTAACAATATTAACTACTTCTCCGCATTAAACGTCATTGAATTATATCCGCAGTTGGTATTGGGCATGTGATTTAACTACGCTCTGTGCTATGAAGGCTTGCATCAGCTGATTGATAAGATGACAAATCGCAGTTGCAGAAATTTACTGATCGGTGACCCTAAAAAAGGCCCAATTATAAATATCCTATATTATTTCTAGAACTTGCTAATTTACGATTAAAGTCATGTCCAACGTACATAAATATTTTAATTGCGCTTCTGAAGAATGGAGTATTCGGGGCTTTCTGGAGAAATGCGATATAGAACCGTTTGACCAGAAACTCGATTGCTACACTAAGAGTCTCGAAGCAATTGCTAATAATGAGAGAGGCAGTAGGGGAAAAAAGGCACAATTATTGCTTAATAAGTACAAACAGAAGGCGAGTATAAGGGCTTTTGAGCCTTTTATGTTAGAAATGTGAATTTTATACGATAAGGCGAGGGTGATCTAGTTCGTTCTGTTCTATTCTGTTCTTGATACCGGCTTTGTTAGGGCGCAGGCGACTTTCTAGGTCGTTAGGGCGACTTTCTAGGTCGTCCTGTCCTGTTCTGCGTTCAAGTTTCTAGCTTACCTAACACTGGCCCTGCTGGGGCACGGGCAACTTTCTAGGTTGTTCTAGTGTCTAAAGGCTTCTAGCTGATTCAGCAGATATTGTTCCTTTATAATAGGGTAATGGAAGCGACAGTCAAGTTGCAAAAAGTTGGAACAATGAAAGATCTCACAGCAAGGTATATCTCCACCAACCAACAATTACCTGTGAGAATATTAGCGGGTTTAACGGGCTTATAAGTATGAACAAAAATGGAATTTTCGCTTCTGGATCAACTATATCCAAAAGAGATTATGAAGAGGTATGCATTTTATTTTATCTAGAGGTTTAGAATCGACAGAACGGTGACTGTCTGATAGAAAACTAACTCTTTCTTTTATATTTAGTCCGATGATGATTTCATGCCTGTCCATCAGCCAAAGCGGAAAAAGCAGTTATCCCTTCCGAAAAAGGTTAGGATATTGATAAGACCTTATGTTGCCCTGAATTTTATAGTTTAATGATTTATTATATCCTATGATGATAAGGATTTGTTACCGTGAATTCTTCTCAAAAATTTTCTATTATTTTTTTGCATGAACAGGCCAAAACCACGAAGGACACGCCATCATCATCACCAGGAGTACCAAACCTATCATCATCAAGTTCGTTGCGCGAACAGGTCAAAGCTACTAACACGAATGCGGATGACGATGACGGTGATTTCATTAGTAGTAATAAGAGCACAATTTCAAGATCACATTGGAAAGATACGTCATCATCAAGTTTACAATCCTTAGAAAGTGCGGGTTCTAACAGAGGAGATACGAAAATGATGGATGAAGTTAATAATCCCGGGTATAACAGACAACATACTCCACCTCATCAAATTTACTCTATATCGGAGAATCAAAATTTACACGATTAAGAAATGAGAAACAGCGAGCAAAATCCACAATGTAGGTAAAACGGGTGAAACGTGTTCGTTAAAGTTAACGTATTATATTATTAATTAACTTTATTGGCCTAGGGAGCCCATTTGCTCGAACATAGTTGACACTACAAATAAAAACTTAATGGAAAGACTGCAATACCAATATGATCACCGTTGGGAGCCTGTCATAAATGATGCAACCAAATATATCGATAAACTAATTGAAAATGTGGGGTTTTAAGGATTTGTCACTAGTAATTTCTTTCTCTCATAATCTTAACACTTCCTTACTATATTTCAGAGCGATACCCGCAATGATTTACGGAATAAACTTCTACTTCCATTCATCCCATCCGGTGAAACTTATTCCTTCAGTAAACATTATGAGGTGCATTGGGTACACCGGTTTGCTGACAAATTGTGAGTTAAATCTCTTATTTAATTAGTTCTCATTTCTTTTGCTTTATTATATTAAGACTGGCTACAATAAACTGGTTTTATTATCTAGATCATTATTTTTCGAAGCTCCTCGGAATCCACTTCTAGATAAGAATTCTGAAGGGTGGTTAAATTGTCATATTTTTGCTCCTCTAATTGACGATTGTTTTTTAATATGTGAATAAATCCATGTACATCGGTAAGATTATAAATTATTTAATATTTAAATTAACTTAGTGTTTCTTAAATCCTTTTTTTTATTATTTCAGCTGTGAAGAAATGTCCTTGGCGTCAATAATGCGCAAAAATTTAACTAGGGAAGAATCTGAAAAAAAATCCTCTGGACATAAAATAGACATAATTTTTCGCGTTGATGATGTAGAATATTTTAGTGCAGAAACATATGTTGATGAAGATCCTCAAAATTCAAAACCAATCTCATATAAACACAAATTATTTAGAGAAATGAAGGATCAACTGGACCGACTTCTAAAAAAGTTGGAATTTACAAAAGAATCGATCAAAGAGGTAAAAAATATCTTCGTACATGGAATGTCGCATGGAGGTAATTATTAGAAATAATAGTAAAAATTTATTATATTAGTTATTACACAATTGATTGAAATAATTTATCATTCAATAGGCCTCAATGGCAAGATATATGCCATGTATTATAATATCGACCTTGAATATTATTTTGTATATGAAATGTGCAGATATCGAATAGGAACAACATGGTCAAGTGTCCCAGATAGTCTTATGACCTTAAAAAAGATACTTTGTTTGAAGGTATGTCTTTATATATCTCAGTTGTGTCTAAGTTTTTTTCTAACTATTTCTGACAATATAGTGCGATATAAACAAAGTTCTCGGCGTTATTAAAAAAGTAAAGAGGGTTCGCTTATATTCAAAGCCAGAAGATTTATTTTCAATTAATAACCTTCCAGATACAACACCATCTCCGAAAAAAAAACAGAATAAATGATTTTATAGGTTATTGTGTATTGTGAATCAATTTATAGTCTTACATTTAGTCAACATATGATCAATTTTTTTACGCAACTTCTATGTGATGTCATTGAAAAATGTATATTGTATTTTGTAATAAAAATTAAAGTTTTTCGCGTTTCAGGCTTGCTTTAAAAGTTTTGTTAATATTCTCGTTTGCCCCCACATTGTGGCCATGATTTTTTTTTAATTCGTGATACAATCGAACCTTACTCGTCTAATTTTAAGGACGTGTCCCATCCTAACCTAATTGCGAGAGGATCATCAGTTGCCTTAGTAAAATCGAAGACCACAAAATCCCGATCTCGCAAATGTTTGTCAATAATCTTGGATGCTTTTTTTGGATCATCCGTATATTGACGCACAATTCTGCATATGTCTTCTCGAGATCCACTTCCTCGGAACATAACTAGATGGCTCAGATTTTCACGAATTATCTTTGGCACGGCTTGATATTTTTGGGTCACATATATTGGTGAGATATTTTGATGCCGTCCACTAATGAAATAAGGGATGATGCGTTCCTGAGTCTTTTTTGATTCAGCACAAAGATCTTCGAATACAACAACTGTACTTTGACCTGGGGAGAATTTAGTTATATCAGGAATCCTATCAGGCGTTATTCTTTTAAATGTGACATCCTCTCGATATGGTTTTTGGCTATTCGCAAAGATCTGAAAGCTAGTTTGTACTATTTGCCACTTCGGCTCAGTGTGCTTTCCTACTAATATAAGGTTATCATTCTTAATATACCGCTCCCCTTTTTTTCCGTTAAACATGCGCTGAAGTTTATTACCGAGCATAAGATTTACAACCATATTCGTTTTACCGCTATGAGACCCTCCACAGACCAGGAGGCGAAAAGGCCAGTCAGGTGCGAATCTGTTAGATTTCATATGCTTCAAAGATTCTTTGGGTATCTCATCAATGGCGTATACGTATATAGGCATACTCTTCTCTTTCATTCTAATTAAACCAAGTAATACTAAATTATTATATGAAAAAATAAGGATTTAATGAAATACAAGCATTTAAAGTTTCGTCTTTATTCTATAAGGCCTAGTTCCCGGAGATGCTCTGGAATAACTATGTGTGGGTCTTCATAATACCAGACATACCTTAGGACAATCTGATTTTCTTCACATAATTCTTTCTTGAGTTGATCCCGTTCTTGCTGTCTGATAAAATTATTGGGATCATCTCTATGAAAGAATTTTATATATTTTTCATGTTGTTCTCCCTGCACTTCGATTGCAAAACCATAGTGGTAATAAGGAATATCAAGTTCCAATCCTCTCGGATGTTCTAATGTTTTTAGAAAATCGGGTTTACGATTTTTTGAGGGTGGTCCTAAATATTTTGATATGATCTCACGGCATAAATTCTCACGCTTAAAATATGAACACAGTGAGCACCAACCTCCTCTTAAAATAGTCTTTGGAGGGGCTTCCCATATGTGAGATTTTTCGCAACGCCAAAGAAGCTTTGTATGTGCATCGTAATATCGTTCTGAAAGACAGTCTCCATTATTTTTTTGTGCTAGAATTTTCATATCAGAAATAGTCCGATTTCGTCCACCACAGGTAGGACACCATTGGTGATAGTCTTTTATTTTATTTAAATTCGTAGTCCATATATGCCCATTCTCACATTTCCACTGTAAAGGTGTTTTATTATTCACATAATTTGAAGATAGGCAATCTCCATTTCTGGTACGTGCCAGAGACTTTGCTGTCTCAATACTATGACGATTGCATTCAGGACACCATGAATTTTTATTTTTTACACGTTCAAGACTTGCGAGCCATTTATGACCTATAGAACATTGCCATAATAAATTCTGACGACCATTGAGATATTTTTCAGATAAACACCTACCATTTTTTATAGACGCGATCTGATTAGCTTCTTCAAGGGTAAGCCGTTTATTGCCTGCGCACTTTGGGCACCATGTATTAAGATTTTTAATTCCATGAAGTTTTGCAGACCATTCATGGCCTTTATTACATTTCCAGATTAAAGGGGTATAACTATTAATATATTCTTGGGAAAGACACTCTCCGCCTTTATCGATAGCAATTTGCTTAACATCTTCAAGAGTGATCCTGTGTCCCGCACAATAGGGGCACCATGAATTAAGATTTTTAATACTATGGAATCTGGCATACCATTCATGACCTTTTCCACAGTGCCATAGTAAAATTGATTTACTATTATCAAAGTTTTCAGAAAGACATTCACCACCCCTACTAATAGCAATTTGTTTAGCATCCTCAAGTGTAAGACGTCGATTGAATTGACAGTGTGGGCACCATGTGCCACTATTTTTTATGCTAGCAAAAGGAGAATACCATTCATGACCTATAGCACAGCGCCATAATAATGGTGAATTGTTGTTTATATACTTTTTAGAAAGACAGTCACCGTTTTTATCATGTGCGATTCGTTTGGCCTCTTCAATCGATTGATGGCAATTAGGGGTACACTGTGGACACCATGAGTTTTTACGTTTTATATTAGCAAGACGGGCAAACCATTTATGTTCCATAGCACAACGCCATAATAAAGGTGATTGATCATTAATATACTTATCTGAAAGGCACAGACCTCCTCGTTCTATAGCAATATTACAAGCAATTTCTAAAGATAATTTAGGTGACATTGTTTTCTTAATTATATTTTTTCTTTAAATTAAGATTGTGGCCGATGAGTAGTAACTCATCACACTTGATATAGCGTGTCCCTCCTTTCTTTCCATTAAACATTCGATAAAGCTTATTTCCGAGCATGAGATTAAGAACCTCATTAGTTTTCCCTGAATTGGTACGGCCACAGATAGGGCTCCGATCGGTTTCGGTAATTACCGAACCGTACTGACCGGTTTCGGTATCAGAGCGGTTTCGGTTTTATGATTTATCGAACCGAAACTTTCGGTTTCAGTATCAGTTTTGTGATTTACCGAACCAATTTACCGATAATAAAAACATTTTTTTTTTATAAGAAAAACGTAAATAATGTAGTTAAAAAAAAACGTTGCGAAACGTTTTTTACATAAACATTTGATATAAAAAATAACGTTTCGCAACGTTATTTTTGCGGAACTTGTAAAAAACGTTGCGAAACGTTTTTTACATAAACGATTTGATAAAAAATAACGTTTCGCAACGTTATTTTTGCGAAACTTGTAAAAAACGTTGCGAAACGTTTTTTACATAAACGATTTGATAAAAAAAATAACGTTTCGCAACGTTATTTTTGCGGAAATTGTAAAAAACGTTGCGAAACGTTTTTTACATAAACAATTTATTATGAAAAATAACGATTCGCAACGTTATTTTTGCGAACATTGTAAAAAACGTTGCGAAACGTTTTTTACATAAACGTTTGATATAAAAAAAATAACATTTCGCAACGTTATTTTTGCGAAACTTGTAAAAACCGTTGCGAAACGTTTTTTACATCGGAAATTTAATATAGAAAACAACGTTTCGCAACGTTATTTTCCTTTTTATTTAAAAACGTTGCGAAACGTTTTTATAAAACGATTTAATATAAAAAAAACGTCTCGCAACGTTTTTTTTTGTCACTTTAATAAAAAACGTTGCGAAACGTTTTTTTATGGATGATTTGATAAGAAAAAATCGTTTCGCAACTTTTTTTTTGCTAAACGTTGCGAAACGTTTTTTTACTAAACTCGTTCGGTAAATCGGTTCGGTTTTCGGTAATTACCGATCGGTTTCGGTAATCATTAATACCGATACCGATTAATTCGGTTCGGTATCGGTTTTTGCAAAAACCGAACCGAACCGAACCGATCGGAGCCCTAGCCACAGATCAGAAGGGTGAAAGGCCATTGGGGAACAGACGAATGTCCATTAAATCTTTGGGCATCTTTAATCTCGTTAATATGGTATACAAGCCTATCAACTGGCTCAAGTTTCTTTATTTTCATGTCAAAGTATTACTAATGATATTCTATAATAATCTTACAAATTTGCAGGACCGGAAAAATGCCAAGAAAATAATACTCTCTGATCTAACTGGAAGAACTATTCAAGAACCCTTTCTCGATTAGAGTATGTCTAATATACGGATATAAATCCGCTGTATGAGGTACTTCAATAAGGCATATACCTTGATCCTTGCATATATCCCGCTTCTTCTGATCACGCATATTTTGTGATTTTAGATTTTCATTATCCCGGTGGTAGAAGCTATTGTGGTGATAGTGTTGAGGACCCTGGTATTCGAATGCAAGACGCAATTCCTCATTATATCCATCCAAGTGTAGTCCATCCAAAAAATTTGGCCTACGTGGTGGGAATTTTTTGCCTAGCAGATCCTCAAAAATATATCGTACAGTTCTTTCGCTAGTATGGTGACATAAAGGACACCACTCGAATTTTTTCATGATATATTTTAGTGGATATTCCCACTGATGTACACCATTCTCACAAGACCAAAGATAAATATCATGACCATTTATTCGCCCGATCTTTCCAAGGCATTGACCACCACGCTTCTTGGCATATTCTTCAGCCTGAGCTATCTTGTTATTGATAGGAGAAACATATGCAATATGTATGGATAATATACTTTGGGGTGGGCGCCCAACTTTCTCTGGATCGGCTATTAACATAAGTTCTTCTCGTACGAACCCACGAGATGGAGGATATTCATCATCATCACTTCCAAGATAATATAATACTGGTTCATTCTTTATGACAACAACTTTTCGAATTTTATGAAGGCTTGGACTAAAGGTGGGATCAGTGCTTCTACGCACTGCTTCCATACCCCCTTCCCATTCCGCATTAGCAAGAAGATAGCGGACGGTATCTCCTTTCTTTAATGCTATTTCATCTTTACCAACTGGGCGCTTATACTTTGTAGATGGTCTAGATTTGACTCGCTCTAAAGCAATGGCTTTCACTGGTTCAAGTCCCCACTTTTTTGATCCCGGTTCTCGAATAAGGCGTGTAGGATAATTATTCAGATAATTAATAGCTTCCGGTAAATACCTAACCCATGCTCTTATTAATTTAGGATCGGAAGATATTGATTCAACAGCATACTGGATCTTATATAGAATTTTTGAGAGAGTCTTATTGAAACGCTCTACAAGTGCAACTCTTCTATGGCTATATGCGCCAATCACTCGTATTATGACATTATACTCTTGCATTAGACGGGAAGTCTCGCCCATAAATTCACGACCTCCATCACATTGTAGAAGCTTTGGCCAGGTCAATGGATTATTTTAAGCACCATATACCTTCCTAAATGCTCTAGCAACTTCTGAACTATTCTTAGATGTAAGCGGAACAGAAGCTTTATATTGGGAAGCGCAGTCTATAATATTAAGTACTGCTTTATATTTTTTACCTATAAAGTAATCATGAGTGAGAAATAGTATATCGCACTGGTGTACACAGTTGGGGCGTGTTATCCGCCCATAGCTGACTCTAGGGATGTATTTTGGAGAGGTTTTATTAGTCTGGTATGACTCTTGATTTTCTAAAAAATCTTTGCATTCACTTAGGCGGAATCGGTGCCCCTCTTTTTTACATGCATCTCTCAAAGATTTAGGGTTGGAATGATAGCCAGTTGGGTGATAATATATTTCACGTAATATAATATTTCTTTCAATTCTCTGAGCCTCATCGGGATCTATCAAAATTTGAGGTTGGCTCATTCAATTCTCTTTTATAATCACAAAAAAAAGAATGGCATTTTGGAGGCCTCATCCAAGGCAGAGAAGAGCATGTGAAGAATATAAAGCTGAGCTGGAGGAGGAGAACTATCATCTCCATAGTGAATTGCAAATAGAAGTTGATAATAATCGCCAAAATGAAAGAAGGATCAGAGAGCTGGAGCGGAATTATTCCCGATGTGAGCAAGAAATTTACGATCTCAGTAGGGAAATAGAGCGTCTTGAGAATGCTTCAGAAGAAGAGATAAAAGAGCTAAAGTCCAAAATCTCCAGCCTAAAGAATCAGCTATATCAAGCAAGGAAGGATATACGAGATAGGGAAAAATATATCTCTTCTTTAGAAAAACAGATAGTAGAATCTGAAGAGCAGGTGGAGAAATTGAGATGTCGGATCAAGAACATCTCATCACGGAAAAATTCTCCAGAGCGAGGGAATTCTCCAGATTTATATAATTCAGATGAAAATATGGCCACAATAATAGAGCTAGTGAATGCCATAGATGGATTTGTAGATAATGCAACAACAACTAGAGCAATCTTGGCGAATCAAGTTAAAAGGTCGACAAGACAAATTCGCCGAAAATATGCTGATTTACAACGAGACTTGATAAATGAGCAACGGAGGCGATATGATGCAGAAGCTGAGCGGGATAATGAAATTATACGAAGGCAAAATGCTGAAGGGGTAGAACAAACGGTTATTGCTGACCTTCATCAATTGCGAACTAATGGCCGAAATCAGGTTAACAGATTGTTAGATAGGATGACAAGAAAGCAAACCCGTATAGGTACACTTGTACAAGAAAAATTTGCCTTACAATTACTATATCAGCGAAATGCTCATCACCTACAGCGAAGCAGAGGGGATGTGGCTTTATTAGAGTATAATCGGGACAGGCTCTATGAGCGATATGAGAAATGGAAAAATAAGACCCAAGCAGAACGCCAGAATAATTTAATTTTGCAGGGACAAATATTCGCATTACAAAACAATCTTCCACATTTAGGGATGGCAGGATATGCACCAAAAAGATTCTCAGGTAGAGCGGATGAAGATATAGATGAATTTGTAAAAGACTACAGACTCTATCTTACGGCGGCCAACATTGCTACTGGTAATCCAGCTGGCAAACAGAGAGCTTTAGAGCTATTCTAGTCCTGCTTGACAGATGAGGCATCACGTTGGGCTGAAGATAAGCTTAAAGGTAAAAAATGGCGATTGAATCATGTAAGATGTGGGAATGCTTTAGCAAATATGGCCGGCGTAGTGGCCCTAAATAATGCTAACATAACGGCCACCATGATTAATGCGCCTGATGGTACTCCACCACCAGGATTGCCGGCTGGAGCTACTGGCGCTACAGTTATCCCGGCACATAATGTTCATACGGATGAGGATTGGTCTCTTGCTGGGGGGTGTCCTGTAGACGCTGGTACAGCAACTAATGCACCGAATGGAGTTTTAAATAATAATAACCATATAGTTCTTCCTGATATCAATATTAGTCAGGTCATCTATTGGTTTAAAAGGAATTATCCTACAGTTGTTCGAGAGCAACAGGAGTTGATCTTTGGTACCCTGACTCAAGGATCTGATTCAGTTAGAAATTACTATAGAAAGATAAATAAATATGCTAGCTGGGCTCGAATATCTGATCGTGAAAAAAGAATACAATTTATACGTGGTTTGTCTCCCGAAAACAAGTTGAAAATAAAGCGACTGGGTTTAAACAGACCTTTAAATGATGAATTGATTGAAACATTGGAAGAGATTGAAACAGAAAGAAATAATTTGCTTTTGGGTGAAGATATTTATAACCAGCCAGTTTCTAAAACAAAGCTAAAAGTACCTTCCCATCAGAGTATCACTACAGAAGATGTTGATAGGATTGTAAATAGTAGGATCCAGGCGTTACAACAATCGGCGCCAAATCAATCACCGTTATCTTCTTCTAGTCAGGAAAATATCACTAAGGCTGATTTACAGGCCTTAGCTAAATCCTTTCAAGAGACTTTGACTCGAGCGTCTAAAACTCTGGAAAATAGTAAAAAATCAGTCGATAAGAAAGCAGAAGATCGTGCTGTTATACGTTTTTTGAAAGATATAGCAAGAGAAGCCAGAGATGATTATTATTATGATTCTGGGGATGATCCTGTGGATGATATTACTGATAGTATGGCCGGCATGACACTGAATAGTGCCATAATAAATGCTATCAAATCTGCTGTTAAGAAATGTACTAAGTGCGGTAGATTTGGACACACTTCCCGTAAGTGCCCTCGAAAGAAGAAAAAGAAAAGCAAGAAGTCAAAGAAAGGTAGGATCAATCTCGCTATAGAACCAGATTCTTCTTCAGACAATACTTCTTCTAGCGATAGTTCCGATTCTGATACAAGTTCTTCTGATTCTTCTAATTCTGCCGACGGTCTTGATGTTCATATATTTAAGTCAAAAAAAAAAGTAAAGAAGGAGAGTGAATCCGAGAAATTATCCTCTAAAGAGATCTCTAGTGCCAAGCTGAGAGAAATACCACTAGAGGAGATTATTCGTAAAGTCCTTCATAGTGAGCTTAAACTAATTTTCCCCCCACATTTTTTCCAAGATTCCAGTCTCATTACGTCCAAACAGATAGTGGCTCCTATGGAGCGTGCCTCCGGTCAAAATGACACATCGGCATCTTCCAATGATTTATTTTCGGATGAGTCTAGTCAAGAAGAGGAGTCTTTAGATGGTCCTATGGAGATTGATTTCGTCAAGAAGAAGGAGCCGAAAACGAGTGTTGCTACTGTAAAGTGCAAAATCAAACGCTTAAAGATTCCAGCCATGACTCTTGACTCTGGGGCGGAGCCTCCGATTATAACAAAGAATATTGTTGTTTGTGTTAACGCTAAAATAGATGAATCTGAAAAACACGACCTTAGCGGTGTCGCTACTGTCCCTATTGAATCTATTGGTATTGTCCGAAATTTACCAATTACTTTAGCTCTGGGGCTTACTATTTACGAAGATTTTATAGTTGTAGATTATCATAAGCCAACCCTAATATTTTCTAACCAACTCTTGAAGAAATATAAATGCGCAATGGATTGGGATACCAACGAGCTAAAGATCTCTCTGAATGGAAAAGATTATATTATTCCTGTCACTATGCATAAGGTCAAGAACAAGCTTGAGGTGAATTGTGTGAGGACTACTCCCGAATGTGATGATCTGCCAGCTCTGGACAAGATTTCTCAGGACTTAAGTGAGGATGGCGCATTAAAAAAAAAAGTGAGTTATAAGGAACTTGAAAAAATGCTATATAGCACTCTTAAGTATAATGCAGAAATCAATGAGTATTGTGAAAGATTACAGGCGCGCTATGATGAACTTCTTACCGAAGGTGCTTAAGGCAGAGAATAGGCGAGTTATTTTTCTAATATATTCTTCATATTTGCTATATTTTTTACGTTTCTTTCAACTATCTTCTCATGCGACGTGGGAATTGGTTGAGACTGGATAGGAGATGGTATTAGCGGTGGTATCCCATCCTTGGACTTCAATTTCTTCCCTCCGGCCTTTTTTGCCTTCCCACCTTCTTCCAAAACTGAATCAATAGATTTGCTAGGCTCTATCTTAGCATCACGTATTTGTTTTTCCAGTTCTGTAAATGGAGAAACGTCTTGGATCTCTGACTCGGTCTGCCCACCCACAACATTTATATTAGAAAGCGAAGCAGTCCCTCCAGGAGAAGCTGTTGACATATGAATTGGTTGATTCCACGCAACCCTATTTTTTTCTTCACCTCTCCAGATCTGATAAATACGTTTTTGTGATGTGTGATATTTATCCGTTAAATCCTTTAAAACTTTATCTCTAGGCTTTTTTTCAGCACATTGCATAATATGATCATAATCGGCTGGTGAAAAAGGAGGGGCGTCACATCTCATGCGTTGTCTGAGCATGGTAGCAATATTTTCTTATATCTAATATAATACTCCGAAATAATTTATTTAATAGGATATATAGAAAGTATGTATTATTTCGAAAATATAGGATATACAGGATATATAGGAAGATATTATTCCAGACATATAGGATATACGGGATAAATAGGATATTTAGAAAGATTGTATTATTCTGATTGTATAGGATAAGTTTATTATCTCGGAAATAAATTCGTACATTTTTTTTTCTAATATATAACCATGCTAATATTATGTCCAATGTGCATACATTGAATGATATAAAAGATAGAGAGGGTGGTTCTTATAAAAAACCCGGGCATCGGCTGGGTAGTGTATATGAGCAAGAGCTCAAAAAAAAAATAAGATCCGTTACCGAATTTAACTCTGAGATTAATGATCTCAGCGAAAAGCTGGTAGATAAGTACAATGAGCGAGAAAAGGAGTTTGAAAATAAAGCTAGCCAATTAATTGCGTCCACTACTAAGGTTAGATCCCAACTTATTTCTGAACGGAAGTCTCATTCTGAGAGTCAACGTGAGCTCGAAGCCAAATATTCTGCTGAAGTCAAATCGCTCAAATCACAGATTAAAACATTGAAGAGAGAGGGAACTTTGGCCCAGAAAGCTTCGTTTGCTGGCAAGATCAAGATTATTTCTCTTGAAGTTAAGGTACGTGAATTGGAAGGTAAATTAGAGGACTTGAAACCTGATCCGTTATTCCATAATTCGGTGGGAGAGACAATAGAGGATCTGACCCAAACCGACCCCAAAGTGATCGATTCTCTCAGGCTTGAATTAGAACGGGTAAAGGAGGACCTTAATTCAAAAGAATATGAAATAGAATGTATGGAAAAAGGGAAAGAGTCGTCAGATAGTGTATACAAACGGGAAATAGATGATTTGTATTCAGCACAATCAGAATTAAGGGAGGCAAATAGATCCCTTAAGGACCAGTTAGCGTTAAAGAAAGAGCCAAGAGGCGCTTCGCATAATGAAGTGGATACTTCACTCCCGCCTATGAATAATTCATCACAACTATCTACTCTTAATCCTTCGTCTCAAATAATTTCTGTAGGTGGCGTGAAAGTGGTATCTTTACCGGCGACCGCTCCTATCATTGCGAGCTCCTTGATGTCACCCATATTAATATATTCTATACTTACCCTAGTACTTATTGCGATTATATGGTTCATGGCTAGGAAATGGTGGAATTCGTGGAAAAAAAGTGACCGATATTTCTCTCACGAAAAATACGAAGATAGGCCGGGTATAATACCTAATCATCTACTGTGTAAGTACTGGCGCTAGTGAGACTTCTTCAAATCTTTTTTGAATGCGGGCTAATACTTTTTTTTGATAAATCTCTTTCGGCTTGGCGCTCGGGCAGATTTATTAAGACTTTTTTAGTTTGGGCCACCGTACATGCTAGTAACCATCCAATATGAATGAACTCATCTCCCTTACCATTATGCCCATAACGTTGTAAAAATTGATAGTCACCCATTACGATATCTGCCATTCCTTCCTGATCTGCTATTATCTTACTAAATAGCCACCTATCCTCTTCTGTGATTGGGAGGTGAATTTCATTTGGTTCGAAGCCTATGTACTGAAAAACTATGTCGCGTAGTTCAGCAATAAAGACTATGTTTAAAATCTGCATATTTTCGGCTGATCATAAACTTTGATATGCAAAATACTAATGATTATCTCTGGGCATATCTGAGGCCAGGCTATATGATCGGAGGATGATCTCTTGGGATCAGAGGCCAGAAGATCGATTATAGGAATTGAAGTTAGCCGGTATTACTGCAAGCGAAAAATATATGCACTCATAAATAATATTGCAAGTATTCCAGCGGAGGTGTCGCAGTTTCAGCTAAGAATACCTGAAAAGTTTATTATAAGCCTTTTATATATTTTTTAAGCCATTTCTTTGCCTCGTCCTGAGAATAAGTGTCGATCTGCTTTTCTTTCTCATCCGAATCTTTGAGTTGCATAATTTTATGCGAAGGTGGTGGTTGGTATCTATCATCCTCGTTAATAAAGCGTGCGCACATTCCCACTGTTTTTTCTAAATAGTAGTTGATGTCTATTTCCATATTAAGCTCTTTTGCGATGTCCGCATACTCCATATAATCTCCAAGTCTATGCTGTTCCTTTCGACCCTCTTCATTATAGAGAGGTGGGCCTTTAACAACTACATAATTAAACCGTTCACCAGGATCAGGAATCATCTCATTTTTTTCTCTCATCCGTCCTATAAAGCGATGAACGCAAAGATTTTTTTTCTTTGGCTTCCATGTAGCCATTACAATAAAATCGTTAAAATCCCATTGCTTATGTTTGGCCTCTCTGAGAGTATCTTCAACAATTTTATGAATTGAGCGCGTGTTATTTATATCCATAGCTTCCCGCATAATTTTTTCCCCAATGAATTTAAAAAGCTGAGACTGGCCTTGCTTTACAGTATCAATTCCCTTTTTAAAGAGATTATTGGGCCTGAAATTGACAACCCCTTCATGAGGTACACCGAAGTATTTTTTCTTACCGGTAAAGCAGACAGGAAATAATACCTCTTCGTACGCCATCTTAAGATAAGATGTGCCGTTTTTAATCCTAAGATAAGCATTTACTTGATCGCGCAATTTTTTCATCACACCCATAGTAATATTAACCATTTCAGTCCAGTATTCCTCCTTGGAAAGCTTTCCTTCATTAAAAGCTCTATCGTATATTTCATAATACTTATCTGGGCAGGTGATATATAAAGAATCAGTATCGCCATATTTTATTCCGAAACCTTTTCCAGATACGAATTTAGCGACAAGACCAATATTATATTGACCCGCAGAAGTGATTCCTCCGGCTAATTCGAGAAGAAAGAATGGGAATATGCTATTTCCAGCCTCCCCATAAAAAGTATTCATGTATACCTTCAAAGCAGACTGTTTGGAATTCAAACAGTTATAATCGAAACATACGGATGAGTATTCCGAATTCAACCCTTCTAGAACCTTTTTACCTCTCTCTTTAGCCGAACTGATCGTTTTTCCAAGGCGCTCCTTTTTCTTTCCTAATTGGGCAAGTTGTGCTTTAAGCTCTACTCTCTTGTTGTACAAATCCTCTAATACGATAGGATATAAACCCTTCTTCTCGGATTGATTATCATGACTTACGCTCCAAGCTTGAACGGTACGACCATTGAATGGAAATTCAATCTTATGTAAGATGTTTCCATTTTTTCGCACATTAACGGCCTCACCATGCGTTAATATTATTTTTTCTGGAGAAAGGTTGTAAGTCATGATTAGGCTGGGATACAATGAGGCAAAATCCAATCCCGTTACAGGTCTTGCAGTCTCGATCCCCTTTTTAGGCGGATATACATATGCGCCAGGATACTTTTCCTTTTCTGTGTTTTTACTCTGTCTCATGCTAAATAGTATATCACGTTTGGTGGCATAGGCACCGACAAGGTTTCGCACCTTCATTCCGTTTGCACGATAATGAGAGTCGAAGAAAGAAACGTAAGCTAAAGAAGTGACCTCCCTATAATCATTAATTACATTTCGCTTAACCATGAGCTCCTGGCAACGCAATGCATCTATAATACAATAGTATGCTACTTCATGCATGTCATGCATGGTAGAAGAATGCGATTCTCTTAGGGTAGCACCAGCTTTCGCTTCTGAGTAGATTCTCCACATTTTATTATATGGCATATCCGCCTTACCGTCAAGTCCACATTTTTTTAAGTAAAACGCAAGCGAGCTTTTCCTATCTACTTCCGCACGAGGGTAGAGTTTCTTAAAACATACACGTACGTCAATTGGTACACAGCCTGGTATTTTAAGAAAAGTGGAAATGAAATCTTCCTCCAGACAAATTTTAACCTTGACTGGCTGTACCCTGAACTCTTCCTCCTCCTCACCATCAGTAGCACCTTTTCTCTTCCGAAAATTATTTTTAGAGTTTACCCCTAACTTTCCATAATAATCCCATTTTTGAATTTCTTCAGATGATTTAAAGTCTCCTGTCATCCGCTTCCACATCCATTCGAGAAGATTAAGTCTAGAAGCTCTTTTCACAATGAATGGCCAATCATAATTAGAATCATTGAAACCAAGCTGGATATCAGGTTGAAAGGCTCCCCAGCATAATGCAAATGCCTTTAATAAATTTGGCTGATTTCCGCATACAACTGTTATCCAGTGCGGGTCTGGCGCGGTTTCAAGATCGACGAGACAAATTTGTTTTAGCGGTTTTGGATCGTCTTTCCAATGCAAGGTCATGCAAATCATAAATACATTATTCTCTTTATTATGTACTTCAGCAAATTCTCCCAGCTCTCGTGATTGCGTCTCTATATCCCACGTGAGGATAAGCGTGCGATCTCTTACAAGTGCTGGAAGCGGAAAACGGTCATTTATCAATTTTAGGTCTTCTACTGCTCGAAAATGATTTACGGAAACGTGAAAGTCGTATGTATATTGAGGATGTTTTCTATAAGAATACCTGCTCAACATGGACCAACCAGAAATTGCAATTCCATTCTCTCTCGCTATTTTACGATGTAATGAGGATATATCATCTGATGCAGTTTCGAAATTATTATCTTGAATGGCTTGGAGGGCTTTCTTTCTATCTCCAGTACCATGCGTAAAAACTCGTAAATATAACTTTTTTTCTGTATGATAACCGCGGAAAGGGAAGGCCCTAATAGGCACTATTTTATAAGTGTTTATAGTACTACATAGAATTTCGTCTATTTTTACCTTAAAGTCGTCCGCAGATTCCTTCTCAGGTACACGAATATCAAAGAATACCTGGATTCCTGTAAGGGTAACTACTGCTTTTTGGCCATTGATGAGAGAGCCGTAAAGACGCAAAACGTAACGGTTCTTTTCACCTTTTTTTTCTGATAACCCTCCAAAATCAACAGCCATAAACGGAATTTCTTGGCAACTAGATAGAGCATCTTTAAGAATTGCCGTTAATCCCCCATCATTTTCCGCAACTATATCATCTCGAGTTGGGATGCCTGGCAAGTAATTTTCACCAGAATAGCGAATCACCTGGCCTTCCATTTTATCTTTTTCAGCCTCTGGGTGAAAAAGGGCGGGGGCGTCAGAGAGAAACTCTGAAAGCTCGGAAAATTCGGATTGGCTCATAGTAAAAATTTTTGGATATGTTATCTAGTATACTGTTTCAGTATAATACCCCAACAAAAAAGTTTAAAATAAAAATAAATAATTATTATAGATATCATAGTGTTATCCGAAAAAAATATCAATGGGTGGTAAATACATTTGCCATTATCTTTCCGATGAAGGGATTGAATGTGGAGGTGGAAGTACGAGACCAGAAGGGTGTAGTATCTACTGGAAAAGACGCCAGCGAGCTCTATGCAAACAAGACGGGTGTATAAGACCAACAGCATCGAAATATGGATATTGTAATTTGCATGTAAATAAGTGCCAATCGAAAGAAAAATATCACCGGAAGAAATTGGATAAGATGTCTCAGAACTGGGAGACTCTAGAGACGTTAGGAGAGGCTCTCGATAGAATGAAAATGCCTAATGCTATAGGTTGGCCCTAATGACTTATCAAAAATTTGGCCCCATGAAAAATTTATAGGGACGGCAAAAAAACTTAACAAGGACGCTAGAAGTATCTTTTTTGACGATATTGGAACTCTGAAAAGGGAATTTTACTACCGTCCCTATGTCCCTATGAGTCCCTATGAATTTTCGAACTCTTTACCTTCTTTTTTTTTTATTTTTTATACCATACATCGATCATATATCAATTATATCAACCATATACATGACTATATTTACCTATAAGAATACCATAGGAAAGTCAATTTTTTTCCTAGAACTTTTATATTTCATAGGGACTCATAGGGACATAGGGACAAGTAATAAAGAACTCAATAAATCAAGCTAAGAAGCTTAAAAATGATATCGAAATTGTCCCCATGAGTGTCCCTATGAATTTTTCTTATGGGGACAGAAAATTTTTATAGGGACGCTCAAAATAGCATACACACTGCCTCGATTCAATTTAAACCATGATCGGACCTCAAAAGTGCCCACCAATATGTCGCAAAAATAGGCAATAATTGAGTTGCGAAGTAGTGTTTCAACCAGCAATCAAAAGGGCCGGCCAAAATAATACATAATGCACTTCCAATTCTGGATACAAAAAATATGTAGCACAAATGCATATATATTGGGTTCCGGGAACATTCCCGCCACTATCCCGACACTAGTCCGTCACTAGTCCGCAACTATGTGAGGGTATTCGACGCAGTAACAGGATTACGTGACTGGCGCAGTAGGGCGCATTCAAAATTCGCCCCATATTTTTTTTTCTTATATCCGTACGGCCATAAATCTGGCCATATATAAGTACCCAGCGCCAGCGATCACCAAACAGGCGAACAAACTCGGCACTGCGTGCCTCGTCTGCCGGCCATCAAACAGGCGTAGAACTCAAATATAATAAAATATATTAGAAAACAATTATTAGCGCACAGAACCAAATAAAAAATAGGTACATTTCGATTATTTAGTAATAGTAATATTTAGGTTATTTAATCACATGATCCCCAAATAATAAATGGGAAAAGCTAAAGAAAAGTAAATTCAAAGGGAAGGAATATAGTAAGAAAAAAAAAACTAGGTATACGAAATCATCATAGACAAGTTATTTAGATAGATTATTTAATCATATTTAGGTTATTAACTTTAGATCATTTAGATATATTTAGACCATTTAGTTATATTTAGATTATTTAGTTATATTTAGACCATTTAGTTATATTTAGATTATTTAGTTACATTTAGACCATTTAGTTATATTTAGATTATTTATAGTCATACTTAGATTATTTAGTTATATTTAGATTATTTTATTACTAAATAACCTAGTCTAAGCCGTTTATGACTAAATAATATAATTATATTATTTAGTCATAAACGGCTTCTTCATTCTTTACAAAATTTTCAATATTCTCATTATTTTCATATAAATTATCCACCACAAAAATCATTATTTTCATCAGATTGCGATATTCATCGGCTGTTAGTCTGGCTAATGTTTGTATTCCATTTGTAAAGATCTTCAACCCAGGAAATCTTGGTATTTTGGCTAATCGATGATCTATTTCATCTACTAAAGATTTTCCGCATTGTTCCTCTAAAAGTTTCTTCGTATAATCGATTTGATAATGGAAAAGACCTAAATCGAGATGATGTAATCTATCGGGCACTATGGCTTGATAGATATTTACATTACTTAAAATAAATTAATAAGTAATATATTAATAAGATAAATAAATACCGGTATAACAAATATTGCGTAAACTTACGGTAATTTCCAAAAAAAATTATATATATTTTCAATGCTAACGGAATTTACTGTGCCTTGATTAAAATGTTCCTGCATATTAAGGTGAGTTCGTGTTGTTATATCATCAAATTGTAAATTAAGATCAGCAAGATTGTCTCTTGCGACCAGACAAAAATGACAAGGATGGTTTGACATTGATGATTTATACGTAAGACAATACGTTGCAGCTTCCGGCCAGTCAGAAATTATAATTGAAATCTGAGGATGGAACCAAATAGTTTCGTTATTCAAAGTTAGATCAATACCCTTTTTATTTAATTTTAATAGAGGATCTAGTAACTTTTCTAAGGATCTATGAAAGCACTCTCAGACAGCTTTCTTAAATGTTTCAGACTTTCTCTCAGTATTATCTTTAGATTTTAGGATTGGCAAGTATCCTAATAATTGTTTTGCATCTTGTTTGTTGCGCCTCCAATTTTTAATATTACCAATTGACAAGTAAATTGGATGAAGTTGACTTTTCCCCAGTGTGTCAACATTTGTAGCGTCTGAATACAATATTAAAGATAAAAGCTTGGCACCAATTGGCAAGAGTGCTTCTGTATTTTCCCACCATGTTCCAGTATTCTGCTCACCATACACTCTTTCTTCATTATGCTTTAAGTTAATAATGATTAGTATATATTCTACATTTTTAAGTTATATGAAAGTACTAGTATATAAATAATTACCTTAACTTTTTCAAAAGTTAGCGCAAAATTTTGTGATATGTCAGGAATTGACAATATGTTTTTTATACAATTTATTATAGACCGATGATAAAGAAAATACTCATTATTTTTATAATTTATTACACAAGTTTTAGTATACTTTAAACTTGGTAGATTCATATTATTCATAAATTTATGACCTTGTTCGATAGATTTTGGAAGAGGGGATTTATTTAAATTTGCATGTTTGTTAAAAAATTTAATTATAGCATTGCCTGTCACATTGCTAAGTTTATGTTTTGTAACCAATGACATTAAATCACCATATGCTTTATTTGGATACGTTGCATTAATTTCTGGTTCGAATTCTTCCTCATTTAATTCTGAGTCAGAATCTTCGGGTTCTTCACTTGGTTCTGAATCAAAATCTCCCAAGATATTTTCATCGACATTTTCATTTTGATCAATTTCATCGGTCTCCGAAATTGACATCTTACTTTGAAAACTCTGATCATTTATTTCTGAGTCAATACTTTCATTATCAGAAAAGTCTTCATTTAAATTTTCATGGACCATCTAAATTTAGTATAAAATTAGGAATTATGTTTAAAGAAAAATTTAAATAATTTCTGTTTCTTACCTCAATATCATTATCATTACTTTCACTATCGCTATTATTATTAGTAGATGGTATACAATGATTTTTATGTTGAGTATATGCAGACCTTGTGCTAAAATATCTTGGACAAAATGGGCATTTGAAAGACATTTTGAGAGTATTTTGTTTACTTGAATTTAAACTTTATCGCTTTTTTATGTCGAATTTAAACTTTACAATAAAAAATTTCTCTCGCTTTCGTCAATTTATAAAAATTTACCTCTTGTGACGTATTTCAAATGAATCAAAAAATTGCGCCAATTCACGATAATCAATGTTTCGAAACTATTTTCAAAATTCGAAACGTTTCACTCATGTTTCGTTCAATATAAGCCGAAACTATCTTTGAAACTTCTGAATCTAATATTTGTAAATCATTTTAGACGCGGTGTTTCCACCCAAAACACACCTACGGTTTGTCATTTACGGAACATTACAGGTTTTGAGGAATAATGTTTACAGTGCTGCAACTAAAAAAAAGCAATAAAACTCGATTGTCCCCTCGATATAATACAACAAGTGTCATTTTTTTATTACCAAATGCAAATAATACATAAAATTTCCTTATTAAAAAATTTTATCCGTCTCTTTACCATTGTATGTGGATGATATTTATAATTACACTATAAATAAAGCTGATAATATTAAAAAATCTTTATTTATTATGACATTTCGTAGCATTTTATCACCTTCAATGCGAAAAAATTTTTATTTTATTTACATCTGCCCATCCTTTGGTTTCGGTCTAGAATCAGCGTAAAATTTAATAAAATTACACGGACGTGACAACAACGACACATAATGACATGCAATTAATTCCTGTGATATCTAATTAATTAATGTAAGCCTTTGGTTCTGGTCCGGAATCAGCGTAAAATTTAATAAAATTACACGGGCGCGACAACAATGACATAAATTGTTCAGCAATTAATTCCTGTAATATCTTCTTTTAAAGTGATTAACAATATTTAATTTTCGAATGGTTACTTTATCAACATAAAGAAAAGGAAGACACAAATTTTCTTTCGTCATAGGAAATGAAAAAAAATACTAAATTGGAGTGTTAGAGTAGTAGTCCGTGACCCGTTATTACCTGGGTTTGTAATTAACTATCGGAACGGGTTTCGTAACGTTATTGTATTCATTGGATGGTTTGACTTTAATAAAAATAGTAATCAAAATAATAAATGACTTATAGAATTCAACTATGCACCACTGCGTAATCTAATTCAAATTTAGTAATTATCATATTACTAATGGATATACAACGGATATAATAAGTTAACGTAACTAATATCTGATTTTTTTGCGGGGACTGACGCAAAACCTTACGAGATCAGTTTCATGAAAATATTCGGATCTAGTGGGCTTAGACATCAAAATTAAATCAATGAAAAAATATAAGTTTCAGGTCTTCTTTCTTTATTCTATGTTTCACTTCATGGTTTTTTTTTTTCTTTTATTTTTTTCAAAATTATTATTTTAGCTTTTTGTATGAAAATATGCAAGACATTTCGCACTCCTTTACGTTTTTTGCAAAAAAAATATGCTAAATTTCCTTTTTTTACACGAAAAAAAAAGAATCACGGTTTTTTTAACACTCTCTTTATTAATATTGTAGGTACATCAGCCTTTGTACAATGATCCGCACACATACTAACAGTAACTTCTATCTATTAGACTTCATCCTTTCGAAAATTTTTGGAATCCCGGAGGCTACAAGGATAATGTGAATTGACTTGGATTTTTTACTTCTTTTATCAAATAATCTCTTTTCTTTCCTGAATTTTTGTGTAAAATTATGTAAGTCAATATCTTCTAGTGATATTTCACACCTCTTTGCATTCTTTACAAAATGAATATGATGCTAAATTTCCTTTTTTTTTACAAAAAAAAAAGAATTGCCCCATCTAGTATATTGTTCGCTTATATCAACCCTTTGCATTTTTCGCATGATTTGTCGCAAAAAAAGAATACCCACCCCTTTGCATTTTTCAATAAGCGATGCACGATTTACCCCTTTGCATTTTTCAATAATCGATGCGCGATTTGCCGCAAAAAAAAGAAAGAATACCCACCCCTTTCGTATTTTTCAAAAAGTGATGCCGGTTTGCCATAAAAAAAAAAAAAATAAACTTTTGCGAATGCGGCAAGTATTAAATCTAAGCTTATAAAAATATTTATAAATACTTTGTTGTTCTCTTCTTCAACTGGTAATTCTAACTCAGTTCGTTAAACTTGGTTTTAATTAAGTTCTTCCCACTATCCTCAAATTATCTATTTATAATGAATAAAGCTAATTATATCGAATCTAGCAGTTCGAAAAAAACCAAGCGTCCGGTTGATGTTAACAAACGAAAAAGAATCGATGAAGGCGAAGCTTCTGATGGTATGATTCGAATATATATTATTTGTTATATGTAAAGAAAAATAATGGTTAATTATATATTCTACTGCTATATAGAATCCAGCTCAAAATCAAAAAAAACAAGTGTCCTGAAGTTTCTAAAGCCAGCTCAAAATCAAAAAAAAAAAGTGTCCTGAAGTTCCTGATGGTATGTATTCGAATATGTATATGTAAAGAAAAATAATGATTAATTATATATTCTGCTGTTATATAGAAACGACTTTGGAGAAGATCTTGCGTCAAAATAATAAGATCATTTCGAAACTCGAAACTATTATTTCAAATCAAAAGTCTTTAGAAGCAAGAGTAACAAAGATAGAGGAAGCATGTAATAACGGCGTAAATAATGACACAGAATTTATAAAAGTAAGACTCGATATAAAAATTTGACCTAAAAATCAGTGAATTAAACAATCACTTTATATATACATCATTTTACAGAATGTAATCAAAGACATTGCTCCTAAATTGCTCGAAACTTCAATATATCCGAATTCGGATGATTTTTGAGAAGCCACTAGGACATTTATAAATGAAAACCATAAAGAATTTATGAACAAATTCAAAAGACCTGATAATTGGGTGATTTATTACGAAAATAATATATCATCCCACGTAAGTATCGCGCAATTTTACGATTTTATATTAACACATTGAAAATTAATTAATTTTTTCTTATAGCTTTTGGAAAAACATCGAAGTGTCTGAGGTGTTTTAACTGGTAATATAAAGAACGCGATGTCCGTCACTTTTCGAGAACTCCAACTCCCTCCCATTCCTACAACTAGCAGAGAAACCATCATCAAAGAATGGAAGAATGAACCGGCCGTTAAATTATGTTACGATAAATTATTTAAAAAAATAAATAGTTCGGGCGAGACATATATATCAACAATAATAAGAAAGTTGGGTAAAGGAAAAAAATCAGTATCACAGACGCAAATTGCTTTCGCAATTAGCACATGTGAACTAATTTTAAACCCAGAAAATTCAGATATTCACGTTAATGAAACAGTAATCAAGCCGTTTCTTATAAAAAATTTGGTAAGTATTTGAAATCTGCATAAATAGTATAAATAGTATATAATATTAAAATTTTTTTTTTTTTTAATAGAAAAAAATTAGAGAAAATGAAGATTTTTATCTTTATGAAGAAAGTGACGAGAGAGATGAAGAGAATGAAAAAGAAAGAGATGAGAGAGATGAAGAAGAAAAAGAAAGAGACGAGAGAGAGGAAGAAGAAGAAAAAGAAAGAGACGAGAGAGAGGAAGAAGAAGAAAAAGAAAGAGACGAGAGAGAGGAAGAGAAAGAAGAGGGAAATGTAGGAGAAGAAGAGGAGGATTATGAAGGGACATTTAGCTATCAAAGTAGCTCGGATGAACAATCGAAGGAAAGTATGAGAAAATTAAGAAAAGTATACGGCAAAAAAAAATAAAATATAAATAAAACTTTTTTACAGTATTATTAAACCGATATCAATTAATGTCAATTCCAAACAAATATGGTCCATCTTCTCTCCAAAATAATGTCTGCTATTGATAAATATAGTGATAAATACAGTCCACTCGCTTTTGTAGGGTTTGGCATCGTTATAAGAAAATTCGCTAACATGATATAAAAAATTGGTATAACATGGAAAAATTTGGTATATTACGGCAAGTTTACATCACACAAATATCTCGTAAATTTATGACATAGTGCAAAAATGGTCACGATTTGATCATCAATTTTAGTCTGATTGGTCAGATCTCTGCTTATAACAATATTACTTTTTTTTCGTTTTGCCCTACTCGCAAATTTTTTTTTGCCATTTTACGATTGCGTTACCTATTTTTTGTCTATTTTTACTTATTATATCACCGTTTACTGTTGGATAGAACTACCCATAACAAAACTGCTAATGCCTTGCGCTCGTATGGTATCTGGAACTAGTGGTTAGTGTGATATAATTCCTTCAATAGTTAACATACCGATATGTAAGTTACTTGTACGAGTTATGACTTTAATTATTTTAATTATTTTTGTAGCAAACTTCTTCTAACTTTTACTCTCACATTCAACAATCGGAAACGAGAATATTCTGATTTTGTTCTGGAGACAGTTACAGAATCCGTTATTTACTACTAACCTTTCACTATTTCTTTTCGTAAAACCTCTACTACTATCTCTATCGCTACGTTACGTTATGATACTTTAGTACTTTGACGCAAAAAATTCACACGGCTTTAAAGTATAGCTTATGCTTACGCTATATTACGTTACATTACGCTACCTTACGTTACATATATATATGTGTATATGTATATTTCAAATATCCTCCTATCTCATCATTAATGCTAAGCCTTCCCTTCATATCTTCTGAACTATCGAAGGGACGTTCTCTACGTTTAGGACGTATGTTATTTTGATGATTTTAATGCTTCTTTTGCTCCTTACATTTGATCGAGGTGGTATTTTTATATTTATATTTTCTTTCAAGTGGCATTCGAATATTTGTAACGATTTTTTCATTTTACTGTGTGACTTTAAAAATTACATTTGCGTTTGCTAGCTATTGGATACAAGAAAAGGTAAATTTCATCAAAATGATAAGCGAATATTTGTAATTTGTACTGATCTTTCACGCTTTTCTGGTTCTTTGTTTTCCCATTTAGCGGAGAAATATTTGTCTCCGGTGTCACACTCGTCCACTTTTCCAAGTAGTGAAAACTTGTCACATATATAGTTTCTTTATGTCATAATACTGGCCAAAACTGCTGTCCCCATTTTCCGGTAAAATACTATTTGTCACTAATTACATGTCACTTCTAACAACATAACACTATTTCGTTTTTAGCAATTAGAAACGAATATTTATATTTATATACCGATTTTGATGAACTTCATTAGAGGAAAGTAAAATTTCAGCCCGATCTTCATTCCTAGCAAAATTCGTCTAAGAAAAATTAACATGATGGTATCTTTAAATTACTCCCACTTTCAGTAATCGGAAAACTCGATTTCTGACGAAAGTTAATCAAAGTGATATCAGTATTTTTATAGTGGGGCTAATGGTATTATGTATGGCAAGTAATAGTAGGTATGTATTTTTCTGATGAGAGTTGAACTGAAGGGTGAAATATCATAATCATGCATATAGTTTTTTTATTTTTTTCATGTAGTACGCTGTGGTTTGGAACCGCCCGAGATTTTTGACAACCTAGACATGAAGTTGTAGGGTACTTGTATCCGATAGGCCAGCCTCCTCTGACTTAGGGTCTCATTAATCGGGAGAAAAGGTGGTTTCTAAGTACCTTCCACATCAAGGGCGGACTTTTTTTTGTTAAACCATACGTCGAATTATATACTATCTAGTAACGGATACTTCAAAGACAAAAGAAGTGAGAACTAATTACCGCCATTGTTAGCGGTGAAATGTAGTGGTCATGCCATCTTATGGTTGCGTTGATTGATTGATCGATTGATCAACGTACATATTTTATAGAATTAGCTAATTCGCAACGTGATAAATAAGACTTCTCAACGAACATGGCCGTATTTTAATTTCCTGCGATCAGAAACGAATTGTGTACCATATCAATTTTAACGAACTTCTTTAAAGATGAGTGAATACTAACTATTGTTTATTTTACCTCTTTTTTATTTATATCTTAACATCAACTATGTTGCTCTTACTTCCCTTCTCACATTCATTATTTATTCTATGTATACTAACAAATGTTATTTAAATGCGCGTGTTAACTAATTTTTCATTTTAAATATTTTCTTATAATATATAGGGAGGGCAAAAGAAGCCAGAGAGGATAAAAAGATGAAAAGACAACAACTTACAACTTAACGTCCAGAATTCATGAAAAATCTAAAGCTTTACAATAAGTATAGTGAAAAATGGTGGAAGATTGGAAAATTGAAATTTTATTATAATTTTAGATTTAAACTTATTAAAATAAAATTACATATATTACATTTACATAAATTTATAAAATATCTAATGAATAAATATTGTTCTGTACATGTTCAGTTGTGTGTATATATTTCACTAATAAACGAAATTCTACGGCGTAATATTACATTCAGAAATGTTTCGAAATACTACATCGTAAACATGTGAAATTTAACGACGTAATAT